>ARYC01000743.1:0-86792 GCA_000711775.1 Oxytricha trifallax | reverse complement strand
CATATTTCTTCTCTTATACTCTAAGAACTTCCCTTGAAACTTGTAGGCTTGCAAAGCTCTAATATAAGCTCTCAGTTATAGAAGCAGTTTTATAATTTTAAATTCAAATTTAAATAAGAGCGCTAAAATTTTAAGAAAAACAACAGCACTTCCATCAAGCTAAATGAGACTTACCTTTGGCGTCAATAAAAAGTGTGATAGCTGTGAGATGAACTCTCACAAGGAACTACCAGAGCTATCACTTGAGGTCTCTGTTATTAAAATAGAAATTAATAATAGAAAATAAATGGCAAACAAGTGTGTGGGAGACAGAGAGGAGGAGAAAGGTATGAATGAAATTCCTATACTAACTGAAGAAGTAGAAGTATACTTTTGTGAGAAGTGTGAGAGAGACTTCGCTCATAAATCTAGTTGGTATAGGCATATGAAAGAGCATAGAGAAGCCAAGCCGACATTATACTTAAAGCACGATAAAATCGACGGAAAGTATGATTGCTTCGAGTGCCATAAGCAGTATGCTCATACTAGAGATTTAAGGAAGCATTTTTTAAAAGCTCACAAGAAAGATTTAGAGATTGAAAAGCATGAAGATGAATTGAAGCTACTTAACAAAAGAAAAGCAAGAGAATCTTCGAAAATGGTAGAGCTCGAACAAGCTTGTGAATCAGAATGTATGAGGAAATCACGCAACCTACTAGCATCTGAAATCACAATGATTATGATTAAAATTCAATATAAAAAGATTCCAGTTCTTGCCTAAGTTGACCTAGACACTTCACTTTAAAGCTACCTTATATTAGAAGACTCCTTTGATAAGAAAGTTATCAGTGATCATCAGTATGCATACAAGGTGTATCCCTTCAACTATCTCTCAAGTGATGATAAATATTAGATGGAGTTCACAAATGAGTATCAAGTACTCATTCAAGCAAAGTTTAAAGAGTGCAGTTACTTAATCAAGCTAGATGCTGTTCTCCTTGCCAAGGATCATGTTGCTTTCAGACTTCCACTCTATGAAATGACCTCAGAGATTTTATTACTGATCAAAGGAATCATAAGTAGCTTGCTTTGATAGCAACTTAAACCTTACAAGGTATAAAAGAGCTACATAAGTTAGGCTATGTTCATAGAGATTTGAAACATGAGAATATTATGATAAATTTCTCACCTGTAAGAGTGACAATTATTGACTTCAACAGAGCATTAAGGGTAGAAGTATCACGGCTAGGAAATGTTATGGGAACTCCAGGCTATTATCCTGAAAGAGAAGACTGGAGAGATGGAGACTATCAATGGGATGTGTGGGCTTTAGCAGCAATAATAATAGAGTGCGAAATGCCTCGCAACGATTACTACTCTACAAGGAGCGAGAAAGATGCTAAGTAAAGAATCAAGTAGTTTATAGACAAAACCAGAGTATCTCAATCAATAAAACATTTGGCAGAATTAATAATATTAAAACCAAAATCAAGATCAGACATATCAATAGAGCAGATAGAGTTGTGGTCAAGTAAGATAAACTTCAGACCTCTCCCACATGATCCAAAATTGCATTTTGATTGATTAAATTAAATACATTTACTATAAATTTCACATTAAAACCTATTAATAACCCCAACCCCTAACAAATTCCCTACAAATCAAAGCACTTATAAACCTCATTAAGGGGTTTTGGGGTTTTGAATCAGAGCCGTGAAGCGCTACAGTTAAAATCTTACAAGAATAAAGCATGTTAAAATTATTGCAGGAGCAATCAGCTCCGATGAACTCAATTTCACACTTAATCAAAGACAAAATAACAGCCTTACAGTTTATTATGTCATACTTTAACTGATTAAATAGCTATAGATTAACAACCCTGATTAGATATGTAAAACGGCATTGATGCTTAATTTCACTGCTTATCGTTGCTTAGCTTAAAATATTTGCATGCAAAGCTTTAGTGCTTATAAATAGCAATAACCTATCTTGTTCCATATCAATTAGATCTGGCTCCAATAGAAAAAGAAATTTAATTGATTAAAAATTATAAATATGCAACTAAATTTTTCATCATGCGGACAAAAGTTAAAATTCCTCAAATTTTATCTTCATTCTGGCTAGATTCTATTAAAGCTGGAATGGAATAAAATTTTTATTAATTTGATAATTCTTTGATTACATGATCATTTTACAATGCATTCTAAAAGTCAGTATAATTTCTTTACCTCTCTCTATATCATTTGATACCATTTTTAAGATTTAGTGAAATTTGGGGTGCATGGATACTATAGACAATACCTTGTAACTTCATTAACTACCTTCAACAGAAAATATTCTTAAATCAATCGCATAAAAAAGTTAATTATTCTGTAATTTTCAAATAATTTTTCCTTTTTTAACTTTTCAAGATTAGGCTTTATTGCCAATATTGGATAATTTGTATATAAATAATAATTTTCCAATTTCTCATTTAACTATTCAATGCTTGATTTCCTTTTGTATTATTAAGAGTCTATATAAAGTATGCTATCGATTTGAGTTGATTATTAAAGTATTAAGGTTTTTTTGGTAATCTAAAATTGGAATTAAAAATCACTATAACAAGTTGTTCTAAGTAGCTAATTCTAAAAATCTAAGAAAATATATCTAAATGGTTAAGTGCATTAAGTTTTATAATGATTATAAAACTATAACTAAAATTCTAAAGTCGCTTTATGTTGTAAATCATTTTTTCTCAAAAATTAAAGACAAAAAATCTGGCCAGTACTTATTGCAAAATCAAAAATCATTAATATCCAGAAGAGCTCTTCTTACTGATTTGATTTATAACCTACCATTATTTTTAAAATCTCTAATTAATTAATTAATTAATTAATCAAACTTTGAAAAATATAATTATTGCATTTTTAATAAAGCTTCAAAATTTTGAAATTCTTCTGCAATCAGCTGATCTTAACAAGTAAACATACAATTAGAGATAACTCGGTTAGTTTATAATTTTTACTGATGCTGTATTTTTTGACTGGTTCATTTATTTTGTTTACTCGAGTAGCGCTATTTGCTTTCTGAAAAAGACAAGGACATTATTTAATTTCATTAAATTAATTCTATGTAAACATCTAAATGAAGAATAAATCTCATATACAAATAAATAATTAATTACCAATTATACTATTCTTTGATTGATCTTGATTGAAGCTATGGTCTTATGCCAGAATTAATGGCAATCAGTTTAATGTAAGTCTTTTCTTCTTAAATAATTATTTCTATTGGATTTAAGATTTTCTTAGAAATTAATATATAAAATGGTTGAGATATCCTACACAGTACTTAAGTACCACAAGCAGATAGTCGAATATAGGGAATATACTTACAATTTAAATTATATAATCTTTAAATCTTTAAAATCCTAAAATCCAACATTTATTGAAAAATCAAAAAATTTCAATTATAGAATAATTATTTATGATTTAATCTCGATTTAAAAAATTCTAGTATCACTTTTAAAGGGTCCTTTGAATTAAATAGTTAAAATCAAATTAAAATAAAATATAATTAAATTAAATTATCAAAATTACCTTGTATTTTTTGCTAGTATTATTTTTCGTATTTGTTATTTTTAAATTGAAGATTTAAGAATAATTGTACCTACTCCCACTTTCTTTAATATTTAATTTTGAATTAATTTAGTTAACTGTATAAATTTTACGAGCCATATAGATTTTATATAATAATATTCCTAATATTTTAGCTATGTTTTATCATAATTATTTCTATTTTGTACAGCCAGTACATTTCAACAATCCCTTCATTAACAACCAAACATCTATTTGAGCATTACTCCCAAAACTACACCTCGCAAATTTATTAAACTAATTATAGTCGGTATCTCCCTCCTGCACAGCTTCAATACTTTAATCATCAGCATTATTAAACCTATTTTTCATAAATTTCATAGAAATCATTCAGGATTAATGAACTCTAATTTAGGGAATTAAACATAATGCTCAGGAAAAATAGGAAACTTGGATGAACAAATATTCTCTAGAATAAAATCAAAGCCAGAGAAAATAAATTTAAAAATAAATTTTAAGATCTACGAAACCTTGCATGAGAAATAAGCTTTTCCATTTAAGTTCATATTTATTAATTTGTAGAGATATAGGAAACAAAAAGATTTTCTGAAAACATCTACCTAAGTGATGATGAAATTAGAAATTTGCAATTTGAATCTAACAATTATGTGGATTTCATTAAATGATTCAGGTAGAGTATGGAGAAGATTAGCAGCTCAGCTGACTATAGTGATTGTAATTGCAAAGCAATTAAAGGAGAATGTTAATACAAATTAATGCGAGATATTTCCAATTAATCGATAATGCCGATCATGAATTTTTAAAATAAAAAAGTTGCTTAAATTAATAATATATTAGATTAATTATAAATTAGTTTTAAAGTTATAACGAAATAACAAAACCTCTTTGATTCAATCACTTCTCTTTAAAATCTATTATATAAGTAAGTAAAGACAGTTCATAAATAATTACTTAAATACATTTAATATGCATTTGTTAAAAATAATAGCAAATTGAACTTTCAGTATCTTACTTAATCAAATTATAGTGATTTTTAACTGGAGGATTCAGCTTACTAGCACTTTAACTGAAATTAAAGAATCTTGGATAATGGACATACTAACTTATATTATATTAAGTCTTGCTTCACAGGAAAAGATTCAATTTAGAAAAGTAAATAAAATAATAAATAAATTAAAATAAGCATAAATTAAACACTCAGACTTTTTCAAAAACAACTAATTTTAATTTTCTATTTTTGTTCCGATTTTGCTTATTATCTGAAGATTTAATAAGCATTTATTTAATCTATGACAGTTTGCATTTTAAAGATTTATTATTTTTTAAATTCTTTTGTATCTAAACAATAATAAATAAATAAATTTAAGCCAGCATGCTAATACTCAATCGCAAAAGGAACAATTGAATCATAAAACCAAGAACATTAAGAATAAAAGTGATGAGTTTATTGACAAATTCTGGGAAATTAGAGGAATAAGTCCCAGAATATTTTTAAGAAACAATTAATCAAAACGTATCAAGAATTAAAAGATTTCAGGAGAATGAATCAAGTAATGAGGAAATGTCCAATTAAAATTAAACTAACATAAATTTAACAATTAAAAATAAATCCTTGAAAGAGCGTGAAAGTTTGAAAAAGGGATCGGACCGATAAAAAGTAAGATCTTCGAAAAATAGGATTAAGAAAAGCATCAGATGAAATTCTTTGATTGGGGATTGAAGCAAATCAGGAATAAATTCTTGGTACAAATCTATAGGATCAAGTGATTGCAGATAGCAAGAGCGGTCTAATTGGAATTTTATTTGATGTCATCGTAGCCGATGCACCTTGGGATAGCCCTGATATTAAGCTCAATTATAAAACACTCTTAGATTCTAATTTTTTGGACAAGATCCCGGTTTAAAAATTGTAGAACAACGGGTTATTTGTTTTTGTGGATCATCAATAAAATACTCGAGATAACGCTTAGATACTTGGACAGTATTGGCTTTGAAAGGATTGAATTGATCATATGGATCAAGATCAGCAAGGAAATTTTTGAGAAATAATATAGGATTCTATTTAAGGCATTTCACTAAGTTATGTTTAGTTGCTAGGAAAAAAGGCCCTTTTGCAGAATTATTAAAATAATCAAAAAACACATATAGCCTCAATTATCATTGTGATAAAAATGTTTGAATCCTTTAGGAAAGCCGAACAACTCTATCAGATCATTATGTAGCTTTGCAAAAATGGTAAATATCGATGAATTTCGAAAGAGTGCATGTTCAAAGATAATAATGGGATACAATCAGGAATGAAGCTATCACCAGAAAGAAGCCAGTACAAGGCAAAGCTAGACGCTAGCATCAATAATTGAGTCTTAAAAGCATTAATGCATAAAGATTATTTTAATATGACCTATCCTTATTTATTAAATAATGAATAAATTAATAAAATATAGATTGGCCTATTCTTATTTGAATGAAGGAGTTTTATATTCTGGCATTAAGCATATTTAACATTTGTTATCTTCAATATATTATATAAGTAGTTCTGCATGGGCATTACTTAAGTGAAATTTTTTTAATAAAAATGATGAAGCTTTGCTTAGAAATTTCTATTCCTTGACGCTGTCAAAATAAATACTACCCTAAGAAAGTACTCCAAACTTCTTATTATTGTTTTATATTTGAGGAAAAGCAGAAGAATCTTTGATTAAATTTCTTGTTTTCTATATGTAATTTCTACACACCTTTTTCATTAAACTTCTCAGAATTCTAATGCGCCTATATTTGTTTAACTTCTTCTTCAATATCCAATGCTTTATAAAAGTTAATTATTAAATAATTAAACTGAGTTAATAAAAATTCTTTTTAATTAAATTGCTTATAAATGATGATCAGTAAAAATACAAAAATACTTAAAAGAATTTCAGTTAAAAGCTTATAAATCTACCTATGATTAAAATTTATTAAGCACATTTTTAGATGCAATGTAATTGAATTATAAAAAAGATAACTAAGTATAAAAAGGTTCTAAAGTTCATATTCTTATTGAGTAGGCTTAATAATAGAAAACTGAATAGGAGTTTATCTAAAATTTTATTAAAATCATAAGTATTTAGAATACTCGAGCATCTTAGAAAATGAAATATTTGATTTATTTTAGGGAAAGAAAAATTCAAATTGCTCATTTTCATGTTGGTTAAAGTTTCTATTTGTATATACCTTCTGGACTCTGATTCTAAAGTTCCATCATAAAATAGAAGCATAAGGTAATTATAAAATGACCTATAAAAAGCTTTGTTTTCAATTGCAAATACTTGATTGATGGAAAAATACAATACACGGAATACATGAATTACATTTAAAGATAAGATTTGTTGTTACATGTTGCAATCTAGAAACTTGATAATTAATTTCATGTACAGTAATAAGCTTGGAGCTCCATCATTAATGAAGTCCCATTATTATTATTGCATAAAAGATTAATATCTTAACAAATTTATGCATCTTAGATTATTCTCCTTGAATAAGTTTTAATTTTTTTTAATATTTCATGAATTATAAAGAATAATCGAGAATTGATAAATTAAAATGAAATTGATTAATATATATTGAGATATATTGATGGAAACGAAGGAGAAGCGTGTGAAAATCTTAATATATTCTCAGAGGTCCAACCTGGTTATAGGAGCTACTTGACAGACATTTTGTAGTGGGACCAAAATAAAAGAAAATGGAGTCTACCATTAAAAAGATGGTGACAAATATCAAGATGATTGGTTAGACAATTTGTTTATAGATTTTAAAAAACTTTATTCTAGTAAAAAGCTTCAATTATTTGTTATTAATATTCTGATAATCATCTATTTCTCATTTTGTTTATGATAAACTATTTACGAATACTAATTCAAGTAGTTAATATATAAAAGTGAAATGAAATTGTATGATATTTTTTCTAGGATACTAATCTAAACTTGAAATTTCTATTTTAGAATTTATTAATCGTGAGGAGTACTAGCAAATATTTATTTTTGTTTTGCAGAACAGTAGTTATAATTCCTACTAAACAATTGATAAAATCAAAATAGTCTTTTGAAATGAGGAAATTATTAATAATCAAGCTTTAATTATTATAAATTTGAATAAAGCTCAATTCTTAGCTAGTATATTCTCCATTTTGACTGTTTCCATCATCACAATCAATTTAACTGATTATTGATGAAATTTAGAAAGATATTCGCGTTTGAGACATTACCATCACATCATCAATAAGAAATATTTCAAAGTTCAAAATGTTAAAAAATAGAACACTTCTCACTTTAACAATGATATATTAGACTTAATGTTGACAAAGAAGAGCCCATTATATTTAGTACAATTATATAATTTTTAGATGATTATAGGCAAATTTATAATTAATAATTATTTATTTAAAATTAATTAAGACATTGCTATTAAAATTCTATATATATTAAACTCATTCGTGAAAATTTTAATCTAAATTCATTAAAACTTAAAAATTATTAATTTGCCTAATTTAATTGATTAATCATCTAAAAATTATATAATTGTACTAAATATAATGGGCTCTTCATTGTCAGCATTAAGTCTAATATATCATTGTTAAAGTGAGAAGTGTTCTATTTTTTAACATTTTGAACTTTGAAATATTTCTTATTGATGCTGTAATGGTAATGTCTCAAACGCAAATATCTTTCTAAATTTCATCAATAATCAGTTATATTAATTTTGATGATGAAACAGTCAAAATGGAGAATATTCTTGCTAAGAATTGAGCTTTATTGAAATTCATAATATTTAAAGCTTGATTATTAATAATTTCCTGATTTCAAAATCTATTTTGATTTTATCAATTGTTTATAATATAATTTGCAGCTTAAATGTGAGGCAAGAAATTTATTGTTCATTTGAAATCCATGGGATCCAATTAAATTTATCTCTTGCATCTTCATTGCATTCAATAGAGCTAGTCATTTATTGCAATTGATACTTTTTTTAGAAATCCGACTTCGGAAATTCAAAATCAGAATTACTAATTTTACTAATTATATTTATTGAGTTCTGCTATTCCCAAGGGAAAGATATTTTTTTTGTAAATTTTTAATACTGATCTGTGAATCTCAACGCAGATTTATTTGTGGTATATTTTTGCCATTATTCAAAAAGATTACCAAGTATGAATTGATTATACTCTGTGGAATTTTGGTTAGAAGTTCACTCCCAATATTTATTTTTATTCTTTTGGTATCAGCAAATTTAGAGTTTCCAATCTTAAACTAATATTTAAATCTTTAGTTTTCAGGTGCAACCCTTAGTAAAAAAAAAGAATAACAATTCAATAGTTCTCTGAGACTAAACTTAATACTCTAGAGAAAGACTGTGTTAAACTAAGGATGTTTTAAAAACCATTGTGAATTTATATTATATCTTGATTTTTAATTTACACTTGGGAATATAAATTTTACTATCAATCTTAATATTTATATCAGTGAAACAAATTGATGCCGTTTTTATCATGTTTAATTTATGTGACCTAATAAATATAGAGCATTAATTTATTGATATTAAATAAGATCAGTCTAAATTCTAGAGGACATATTTAATATAGTTAGCTCAGATTCGTGTCGACCAATTTATATCATAGATAAATTATGTGTTGGTACATTCAATCATTATTTCGTGATATAAATAATCAAGAAATTCTCTTTGTAATAAAGTAATATTTTTATATATTTCTTTGTTTTTTTAGAGGGATTTAAATTGTTCAATTCATAGTTTCAGAAAATTTTTAATCATTAAGAATTTATGTAACAATATAATTCTATCACTCTTGAATATAAAAGTTAATATACCATCTTGAGTATGTTAAAGTTAATTAGTTACTCCTTTTTTAAATTTCTTTCCTTTAACAATGCTATACTTTTAAAGATATGCATATCTTTTAAAAATTTTGTAGATTCAATTTCAATATTAAACTCATTCGTTTTCGATCGTTTTGTGGGATTAATAATTGTGTTAACATTAAATAAAATTGTTTTTGTTGGTTTTAGATAAATATAAGAAACAAAACAGTCGAATGGGAAATACCAAGTATTAAACGAACTAATGGTAAACTAATTAAAAGTTTAAATCGAAATTTGCTGTAAAAAACAAAATACTCGATAAAACTGAGCATTAATTAAGATACAAGCTATAAAATCTGAAAGAATCACTGAGTTTTGTTACTGTAAAAATTAGAGTGATATTTAATATTTTCAATAGTATTTAGTGAATGATTTCATGAAAAATAAGAACTTAAAAACTAGAAGTAAAAATAAGTTAAATAGGATGAATATTATCATGCTAATTTTTAAATAAATTGAAAGAAATTAATAATTTGATTAATTATAAACAAAAATGAAAAAGATGACTACAAAGATGGAGCTGTGTCATTCACAAAATATGTAAGTTACAAAAAAGATATCTAAATTTAATTTTAACAGGGGTTGCACCTGATGAGAACAGTAGTGGTAACAGACCAAGGCTCAACAGAGGAGTGAAGATAAGTCGAAATTATACTGTTCAATTATGTAAATATCCAAAGAGAGGAAATATAACTACTTGACAGACATGTTTTTTTGATTTATATAATTCATTACTATTTATCAAATTCAATTAATTATAATTCAAATTACTTATTCACTTTATTTTCTAAGAAAATATAATGAATATATTATCACTAAATATTAATAAAAGGTTAATTCTGATAGAGTTATTACAATCTTAATTCAATTAAGATATTGGTTTTTGTCTTTAAATTTTATTATTATTTAAAGTACATTTCACTGAGATCATCATCGTTATATTTTTTACGATTTTTTTAAATAATTTTCTACTATTTATATAATAAATTCAGGATCAATTTGTACCTTGAAGCCATTTTTTAAATAATATTTTTATTTGATTTTTGAATCATTATAAAGACACTTAAAATATTAATGGAAACATTCATGATTATAATCATTAGAGAATTTAACAAAGAGAGTTATTATATGATGTTTTACAAATAGGTTAATTTTATGTCCTTTAAAATTAATCTTTAATTTCAGCATAGTATCCAGCGATTTAAAATTATGAATATTTCTTAATAGATATAGACAGTGTGTTTTTATAATTGGAGTTTCACTTTTATATTTATTATTATTATTACTATTATTATTTAAAAAATCAGATAATTTTTCAATATTGAAGCAGCAAATTTCATTAAGAGTTAGAATACTATTCAGTTATCAATTTAATTGTTAACATAGTTTTATTTTTTTTGTGAAGCAAAACAAATATCTCATTTTTTATGAATATTTGATTGATTGTTTCAACAGAAATCAGATTATAATCTTTAAAATAAATGGCAAATAAACTACTATTAATAAATAAAATAGATTTATAATATTTATTTAATAGCGACCATCATTTTAAGTAGATTTACAATTTTCCTTTTAAAATTAGTAATTTTTGCTGAAAATGATAATTTATAGCTTCACGAAGTGCTTTAATCTTTTCAATGTGAGATTTCTTTTATTTTTCACTCACTTTTTGTATATTATTTTAATTTCGACATATTATTGAGAAAATTTAATTATTTATTTTATCGAAAAACAAAAAAGAAAGAAAAAGAATATGATAGATGCTAATTTCTATCTTTTGAATTGGACAAATTCTTAATAGAACTGAGGAGAAATTGTGAATTCTTAGATCTTCATTTGATTGATATTCATCAGGATATAATAGTTACTATTTTCCGAATATTTTATCTTCTACTTCTTTTAGTTTTTAGGAGTTATCTGCTTATTAATATAATAAGAATTCTTCATAGAATGAGCCAATATCAGTTTTCTTTATTTTGTGTTATATTAGCATTTGAATTTTTGGCTTTGTGGTATTTCACACTACCCATTTTATTATTAATGAAATATTAGAATGATATTGATTCATTGATGTTGTTTGAAGTTAATTCTTTGATTCTTATGTTCTTATCTTCTCAGAAAATATACTTGCTTTTGAGGAGATTTATTATATGGCCATAATTTTTGACTCTGCGAAGATTCCATTAGCAATATTGTAATATTTAGGACAACCCCTTATTCATAATTTATTTTTTCTCCAATAACGATTTCATGCTTTATGCATCCATTAACTCATCAGTATAGAAACCACTATTATATTTCAATAATCCTTGAGGGATAATATTCTATTGGATAAATTTGCTTTTAGTAACCAGTGTAATTTGCATAAGCAGCCTAAAAAAAATTCTCTTGAGAGGATTGATTGACTTTTGAATAGCTGAATCATGAAGTGTGAATAAGCTTAAACTTATATATGCTCAAATAAATCAACTAGTTGTCTTATAATTTCTACATTGATATTTTCTCCTCCCGGTTAATGGATTATATTTACCATTAATTTTAAACATATTTACAGATAATTATTCTCATAACTATGCTCACTCTTATTTATACTAAACCAATTGATCTTTCATTAATCTATCTTGTTTATAGATGAACCCTATGTAGATTTACCAAGAATTTGGCCAAAACTTCTTACTGCATCAGAAGAATCTGATTTTAGCTTATTCATTGAATTTCCTTAATTTTTTCACAAAAATCTCTATTTTCAATTCCTCCATAAGTTTCCTTTCTTCTCAAATATATTACTCTTAGACATTGAGTGAATTTTCCTTCCATTAGGATCATAGCCATTCATTTGAAGAGATTAAATTACTTTAGTCCAATTTTATAGGTAAAGATATTTTAAAAGTCAAGTATTTTTTTGAAGATTATCAATTTTGTAATTCTATCTCGAAGCAAAAAGTGGGGCAACTGTTTCAAATAGATTTGTATCCTTTTTAATATCATAATCTAACACATCAAATCTCTAATAATTATTAATCTCTGACAACGTTTTTTGAATCCAATATTCTATAACTTAAGGCTATATACCTACAGTTGAAGCTTCAAATCTTATCATTAACCAATGAATCTTTACTATAAGTAAGGTTTCATATATATATATATATATATAATTGCCAGATATATTATATTCAGATAATTATAATTGATGTTTGATTCATCAGTATTCTTAGTAAGTTATTTCATTCTAGAGCGTGCTCATCCACCATAAATGACACTTCTTATAATCTTCTCTTCTTAGTATTCCTTGATAAATATTTATTAGCTTTGTTTCTACAAATCTTTTTTATTTTTTTATCATATTTTATAGATTACAACCATTGGAAGTCCATTTTAAGCTATTACTCTAAAAGTATTGATTATAAATACGTTGGTTCTGAGATATTTATATAACAAATTATCGAATAATTTCAAATGATTAATTAATAATTTAGTATAATTTTTGTGCTTTACTCAATGTATTTCAATACGTTAACTTTTCTATGACATTTTTTACCAAATTTCTTATTGCTTCTAAAATGGAATTGAATCGAGAAATTGTGAAAATAAAATTAAAATTAAATTAATAAGATAATTAGACAAATGGAAAAATGCGTAAACCCCAAATCCCCTCAATTTCAAAACCCCTGTGTTTTTGTTGCCATGTGTCATTTTTTTAATAATAGTTAGTCAAAAAATTTAGGGGGCTGGTCAAAATCATACATGTATTTGTAAAAATTTATGCATCTCAATTTTAGGGGTCTTTATAATTAGGGAAGTCGGGAGATTTGCGAAATTAGTGATTTCAGAGACTTGAGAAGTTTAGAGCAAAATAGGGACTTTTTCAAAAAAACCTCTCTCATTTATCGAAAAGGGGCTTGGAAGTAGGGTAATTCCATTGAAATTTTAGAGTTTTTTTAAAATAGGGCACTCATGCTTATTTGCTATTATATATAAGTAAATTTAATTAAGTAGAATCGCGAATGAATTTGTCATTCTAAAAGTGTAAATGTGAAAAAGTAGTAGTATTTTTAAACTTAGTGTTGTTGAGAGTGAATCAGGACATTTTTAAATATAGCTTAATTAGAGTTATTAAATATAATAATCTGCGATGAATTTAAAACTGCTAGGTTAGGGTAAATTGTAAAGGAGAGCAGCCCTGCACTTTACACCACATGTGAAATAAACATCATAGTACAAATCCGAACTGAAGTGTGTAAATCCACTACTCGATACCCAATGCCTACATCACATTGTCTTGCCATTAATTATATAATTAATTATAATTTTAACTTCACACTCTAATAATTCATATTTATCATTAAAAATGAAATTACTACAATCTCAAATTTAAATGTAAATTATTTGATTTAATTAAATCATAAGATAATTTAAATTTTATATATAAAATTATAATACTTATACTAAGGAAAGTTTGTTAAAAATTAAATTCCAAAGAAATCTTATTAAAAAAATTAAGCAAAGTTAATCTTTTTTATTCAAATTGTAAAGTTACAAATTTTCATTTTGGATAATAAAATTAAATTTAATACTTGTCCTTAAGATTATCAATTCTGAAGTAAATTTAGGTTCTATAATTTTTATTAAATATTCATTTTATTGGTCCTCTAAAATTAAGTTAAATTAAAATATTTTATAATTAATTTACGATTTATCGTCCTTGCCCTACATCGATTGGCGAAAAATCTGCGGTTTAATGTAACCTGAGAGTCATGTCACTGTGCAAGTTTAAAAATCCTTGTAAAAACTCATCGTTTGTTTAATTTGATACGATTAAGATTTTCTTTAATTAATTACCATGCCAGAAATTGATCAGCGAAACGCGAGGTTGAAAACACTCAGTGATTGCAACTCTGCGTATTTACTTGAGGCAAATTTCGCTTATAAGTCATGTCACTGCAGCTCTTAATTTATTAAATACCTTAAACTAAACTGATTATTTGTTTCCTCTGTAATGATTAGATTTTGCCTTTCATGAATAGCAATAATTCCATAAGCTAATAATAAACTTCAAATAATTTCGGTAGTAATTTGACCAAATCTTTGCAACTTCTTCAGTAAATCTCCGTCTACAAAATTAAAAATAAAATTTTCAATAAAATCAATAATCAGAAACAATATGGATAAGTATTTTTTTAATCTTTTTATATAGGTAATTTTATATTAAAAATTCAGAAGAACTAAGGAGCTCCTTATGAACAATTTGCTAGCAGATATACTTGGATAATCAAGCAAAAACCCCATTTTTTCTAAACTTGTAATTTAGGTGATCCGAATATTTGATATTTAAATCTTTAAAAAATTCTTATGATATTGAAAAATCGTAATTTTTTTCTCAAAGTAACAAAAATCATTCTTGTATATTATCATTAAAGATATATTCCATTCAAGATACAATTCTTCGAGGGATTCAATTAGCCCAGTTACCCTAGCAAAAAATTATGATTTCACTCAAAACCCCAAAACCCTTTCAGTAGTTTGATTGAGTTTTTGATTGATAAAAGTAGACTATTAGTGCATACTTTATTAGGGTTTTAGTAGGGTTTATGTAGGGGTTCAATGTTTAAATGTATTGTATATTAGTGTGTATTAGTGGTGCTTTATTTTTACTAACATCCCACTTAATTCACCATCTCTCCAGTCCTCCCTTTCTGGAAAGTATCTAGGAGTACCATAAACGTTGCCAAGTCCTGAAGCTTCAACTCTTTATGATCTATTGAAATCAATTATTACTACTCTGAGAGGTGAAAAATCAAGCATAATATTCTCTGGCTTCAAGTCTCTATGGACATACCCTAAAGTGTGCAGCTCTTCAATGCCTTTGCAAACATTTGTAAGAATAAGGGGTAGCTACTTTGGAATCCTTTAATCTTATATGTAGTCTCTTAAAGTCATTTAATATAGAGGGAGACGAAAAGCAACATGATCTTGAGCAAGGAGAATTGCATCGAGCTTAATTATAAATCTGCACTGTCTTTCCCTTGCTTTAGTAAGAGCTTAGTACTCATTGACAAATTCCATTTGATACTGCGAACTGTTTATCAGTTATGACCTTTTTCTCAACCTTGTCCTCAAGTATAAGATAACTTTCCTTACATTCTTTAATGTCAATTACATTTAAAATTGGAAGCTTTAGTGCTTGTATCTTCAGAGTGATTTTAACTATCTCAGAAGCTGGAAGGTTTCTCACTGCTTTAATAAGCTTATTTTCTTTCTTAACTCTTTGTTCCAAGGATTCTAAAGGGTCTCTTGGCTTTCTTTTTTGAAGGAAGACCTCACCAGTCTCAGGATCTATGACTTCAAACTTCTTGCCATGATGGTTTTATAGGTGAACTTTTAAATCCCTTGAATGGTTATATTGCTTATTGCAATAAAGGAAAAAATATTTTCTATCTATCTTATCATATGATAGAGCTTTGGCTTGTTAGAATGCTAATCTAAGAAATGACGCTTAAGAGCAGATTTAAAAGTGAAGTTCTTCTCACACTCTTCACATAAATTTAATGCTTTAATTTCTTTTTTCTCTCCTCCTCTTCAACCATTTTTATTGGAACTTCGCATAGAATTTCTTAGCTCTGCATTTCTATTTAACAACTAAATTGTTATTCAAAGTCTGAGACCTAAGGTTAGAGAATTTCAGGTTCATATTAGGTAGAGGCATCACAAGTCTCAATTTTCTTTTAATTCATGAAAGAAAGTTTTTGCTGGCTAATACCAAGCAATGCCGCTTTTCTTCGTAAGTTGCCGCTCATTTATAAGTACTATTAATAATTATATATGCTGTTTAAATTCTACCTTTATACACAAGCAAGAGCATATCCTCATAGATTTAGAGAGATTTAATGGGAACATAGTGCAAGACATTAGTTTTATATTTTATAACATTAGAGACAATTTATATACTATTCCATCCATTTAATACATTAAAATGCATCTAAATTTGTTTTGTAAAGTTAGGTGGTGCTCCTAAATCTGTTCTTGTAAATTTAGGAGGGGAGGTTTTAAACTTTAATTTTATTAATGCACCACCTAATACGGTTTTGAACTTTAATTTAACCTCCTAATTAAGTTTTAAATAAATTAGGAGCACCAACTAATTAAATTAATAATAATTAGGAGCAATTTAATGGAGAAATGTTGATAAAAATGGATGTCAAACTCTGAAACTTGGATAAAGTTCCTCCATCTTTATCTATTTATCTGATTCAGGTTGACCTCCAAGTGGATCTCCCTATTTAGTAGTAAAATTTTCGTAAGTTCATAATGGATACCCATAATTTTAAATTTCATAATCATTTATAGAAACTGGAAGCAATTAAGAGAATTTAATCCCAAGATTTAATAGGAAAATTTCGAAGTAAAGAGGACCTCTATAGGTACTTGGTTTAGCAAGGTAAACTTTTAACTAATACTAATAGATTTGCCATAGTTGGATTGTTCTTGCCAACCCAGGAAGGAACTAAAATCTCATTCTTCAAAGCATTACTGAGTGAAGAGAAAAATGCATTTAAGTCTAATGAAATTAGGATGATTGAAATTCCTAACTACCCTGAAATATCAGTAACAAATCTCTATGATGATGCTATGAATGATCCGGACGTAGCTCTCTACCTTCCATCAAAGCTGCAACTCTCTAATAAGTTGCCAGAAAGAAACTTCTTCTTTGGTGTTCTTACAACTCTGAAATCTGAGTAATTAAATGAAGTTATTTAAGAAGTTCACAAAAAATGATACAGCATCTCTCCTGAAGAAAAAGAGAAGCTATGTATTAAAATAATTGACACCTGGCTTTAGGAACTTCAAAAGCATCATTTAATCTCAAGTAAGCTTAGTCTTTTAACTTTATAGAAAAATCTGGTACTCCTATATACTTGATGAAAGAGCGCAGCAAATTAAACAGAGAGAGAAAGTCTCATGTAAAGCATGAATTGAGCAAAAGACTCTTCAAAAATTTCTAAAAGCCAGACGAGATGGACATAGATTCAGGGGCTGGCACAAAGAGAAGAAACATGGGTCCAAGCAAGCCTTAAGACGAAGAAAATAAAGAGAAGCCATATCCCTTTACGGGTAAATTTAATATGTGAACTTATTCATTCGTTTAAATCTAAAACTTATTTATAAACACAAAATCTACCTTCTCTTGCGCATTCTTTAGCTTTATCATCGCTGACTCTTTTAGCAGCACTCTTTATAAAATCGACTGTATCTCTGTTCAAGTCGGGCATTAAGTAATAGAGTAGAAACTTCTTGAAGTGGCCTTTCAATAATCCTCTATATAATTCAATTCCATCAAACTAAGGGCTGTTAGGAACATTAAATACAGGTGTTATGTTTAGCCTTTCATATTCCTTCCTTGAGTCTTTAGTTTTATGAACTGATAAGTTATCAACGAACAGAATAATCTCTTAGTCAGCGTATTTGTCTTTATAGAGTGAGTGTGGATAACATAAGCCTCTCGGCCACATCTTCACTGATTCCACCAAGGATTGCATGAGTTTATATCTTAACCTTTTAGTCATAAACTTCTATGTTGCTTTACCATTTGTACCAAGACCTTGATATAAATGTATTGAATGTAAATATAGCTTCATCAGCGTGTATGAACTTTATATTATGCACTTAGGACCTCTGCATTTAATCGAATATATAATTTAAATTAGTCTTATGAAATGGAACATCAAAGTCAATCACTCTCTTTATGCGATTGACTTTCTTGTAAGATATTCAGTTCTTTTTTATATATGTTCGCTATAGATTGGACTGAGATATGAAGCTCAGGAAATTGGCGATGAAACATCACAGCTCTCTAGGCCAGAGAGAAAGGAGCCCAGTATTTAAGAGTCTTATCATTAATTAGATAATCGATATGATGCTGCTAAAATTTTAGAGGTCTTTTAGGCTTAGAATTAAGCAGATATGTCTTTAAATTAAATGCTAATAGACAATCAGACCTCTCAGTTGCAGGAGATTTATGGAGCAATCTTGCTATAGATGTGTAATTAAGAATAGGTTTGATTTTATCACTATATTCATCACATCCATAACGCAACTTAAACAATAAATCTATATACTCAATATCATAAACTGACCCCAAGCCTCGCATATACTCGCTTAAATTACTAATATTTAAACATAAAACCCCTTCATAAACCCTATTAAAACCCTAATAAAGTATGCCTTAATTGTCTACTTTTATCAATCAAAAACTCAATCAAACTACTGAATGGGTTTTGGGGTTTTGAATGCTCGCCCTATTTGATCAGAGGTCAGGAGATATATCTTTTCTCTCATCCTCATTTATTAATTACTATTTTTTCTATTTATTATTAAATATACTATATTTCCAATTCATCTATTTAGGCACTATAAGAAAAAGCAATAAGAGCGATTGATAGAAACATCAAATCTAAAGAGAGATATTTTTCGAAAAAATTTATGAGAAACCATCCAAACGAGATTACAAGGAAAAATTTGGTGTATGTAATAAAATTACCTCTTGGGAAAATACCACTTAGTCTTTGTTTATAGAAAGTATTTACATTTAGAAGATATCTTATAATTATTTTATAATAATTTAATTGGACACTCTGGAAGTCGCTTCTTTTTTTTTCTAAGTTGAAAGCCATACGTGGGATTTTCTTGACGAACAAAATATTAACACAGAGCATGGATATTAATCTAATACGAGTAATTCCGACACAATATTTAAATATAAGAAATATTATATAGCTAATGCGATGCATTTTGCTTCAAAATATCTTTGCTATAACGGAAGAATTCATAGAGATTTTTATGTTTTATTTTTAATTATCCCATTTTGCTTATAACAATAAAGTTTAATGTTTGATTTCTAATAGTGTTTGCTATTTTTTATGAATAAATGTTAATCTAATTATTAATTTAAATATGTAAAATATTCTATATGGTAAATTATAATTAAATAGCCAATTAATAACAAGTTCTATTAAAGCATTAAGTAACTTGACTAAACACCATTCTATTGTGCTCATATTATTGATCAAATATTTTTTTTAAAATTAAAAATTGATAGAATTAATTAAAATAAACGTAATATTAATAAATATCTTGAGATTTAAAGTAAAATGACAATGTATTTTATAATTTCGAGACAATAGTTTCTTCAAAGCCAAATTCAAACTCAATTTAACAAATAATGAATAATTAAGTAAATTCTAAATCATTAATTAAACTACGAGCCTCATATTTGGCCAGCTACACAATTCACAGGATGCTATATTCAAATTTTGTTGGCTTCTTGATTTAATATATTAAACTGCGAAAAATAAAAAATACAGCAGCTTTTTCTATTTGAACTAACTGAATAAAGTTTAAGATATTAAATTATAACACATATATAAAACCTCTGGTGAAAAAGAATTGATTTTTAAAATAAAATAGATATTAAAATATGAAAGTGCCAAATAATAGACTAAGAAATTTCATTTCATCTTAGTATCTACTTAAAACTAATTTTAAGCCATTTTATTTAATTTAAATATGATTTTAATCGCATAAATATAAATCATGGTAGTTTAAGTATTTTACATTTTAAAAAATTTCCTGATCTTTTGTATTTTAGCAATAATATAGATTATTTTTTTTCTAATAGAAAAAACTCTTCATTAATTACAATAAATTAATTAATCAGTTCTTTAAGTTATATGTCTATGTATAGAATAACTTATTTTGAGTCTATAATTATTGCTTCTCTACGAAATAACTGAACACAAAATATCTATTAATACCTAATCCAGATAAATAATGCCATTATGACTATACGAGATTTTCTAAAAAGAGCAAGTGATAGTTTATTGAAATTATAGACTATTTAATTGATTAGTTTGACAAAACATTCTTAAAAAACCCACAGTAAGTAATTATTTAATAGTTAATAATGGCATTATCTCGAGTTTTGGAGTAGTATAATTATTAATGACCTGACCACAAAATATCATTATATTATTCAATAAGTTAATTTAAACGGTAAGCGCATCTCTATCTGAGCTTCCTTTTTGTTATTACTAACATTCTGATATGATTGGAACAATAACTAATCGCTATCATATAATAAGAGCATAAAGCCGAATTATCTGCTAAAGACTAAACCATGGTTAGATTTTCCCCTAAGAAAACTTTTTATCTTAACTCCTCTTGAACTGCTCTTTAATTATTCATATTATCCACTAAACGAGAATACTTAATCGTATTTTTATTCAACTCTTATAGCAACTGTAGTGCGAGCCTCTTAACATTTTTTATGAATTATGAACTGCAATTAGCTTACAATAGAATTAATTAGGGACCTTCTATATTTACATGAAGCTTTTGCAAATTTATGACTGGTAGAGTCTTAAGAGTCAATAATATTCTTCATTTGCATCCTCTTTTATTACATTCAATTCTCCACTAAAACTAAAACATAAAATTAAATTGACCAGACATAGGGTTAAATTAAATACTAACATATACCATAGAGTATTTTAAAACAAAAAGAAATACAAAGATAATATCATAAATATAATTGTAGTTGCTGTACAATAAGCTCAATAATCATATTTATTCTGAGAGAAAAGAATTTCAAATTTTAATAATAAATCTCTGGTTATAATTTAATGAAAAATACAAAATCCCTGGCATCTTAATTGTAAGTTTTAAATACTTTTGTTTTTTATTAACAAAAATAAATTGCTTTTAATTATTTTGAGATTATAAATTTATTTTAGCCTTTTATTTTGCTATTACACATCTCTATCCTTTTTATTCTGTTATCTTAATTATGAAACAGTTTACATGAGAGGATATTCTTGTTTTATTAATGAAATTTGATACAAATAGAAATAACTCAATTTAAAATAAAGGGTACCCCTAAAATCTTTAGTTTTTGGTAATCAAGAAATAGTTATGGAAATTAGTTAAAAAATTTCAAATTTAATCGGATTGAGTTTATTCAGAAGAAAAAGAAAAGGATAAGGCATGACTTAGAACAGTTCATAAATCCACACAAATAAGATAATACAAAAACAAATTAAATTTGAAAAATCTTTTTATCATTAAAAACGTTATTGATACAATGATTGCGGTCTGTCTCAGCAGAATAATTGTAAATTTTCGGTTAAGCCTTTTTATTGCGAAATTAAAAAATATATCATAGACACAGCACTCCAACCAAATTAACAGAGCAAGTGTGACCTTTTGATATTATTTTGTCTTAATAGGAAAACAAATGAATTTTTCCAGCTTTTCCATAATTTCATTTTGCAAACAATAAATGGCAAGATTAGAGGATAATATGACCAGACTTCTTGAATCCTACTAAAGAGTAGAAAACAAAAAGAAAAGACATGCTTCCAGAAAATTAAAATCCAGTTCATGAAGAAAATATGAGAAACAAATGATAAGAGTTGAATATCCTAAATTAAAATTGATCCAAAGGATAAATAGTTGAAGAAATTAAAACAATAAAACAGCCGATAAAATTGATTTTAAGATAACAAAGTAATGAATTACATTTGATTTCACAATCAGCATTTTATATTAGAACAACTTGATTTATTATATATTTTATTTTAACAGTGTGATTGCTACGGCTACTACAACTAACTATGGAATTAATATATTCTTTATGCATCAATGTGAACACTTACTTAAATATTAAAATTTAATAATTGCTGTTTGAGTATAATCGCTTGACTTTATCTTTACGCCAGAACATTATAATCTACTTTTATTAATTATGTATAGTAAGTAATAATAAGGTAATGAAAGAAAATTTACAAAAAAATTTAGTATAAAGCATTTTTAAATTACATTTCATTGGAAAGTGGTTAGATTTAAAAATAATCTGAAATAATCTTTAATATTTAGAATAAAATGTTGTAATAAATGGTTAAAAGGTACTTCTTATGAAAAAATTTAAGCCAAAGTTAATAATTAATCCCTTAATTTTCTAAGTTTTTTAAATTAATTTTTTAATAAATCTCATAAATATTGAAAAAACATGAATTTAGATAATTCAATTTTAATAAATATAACTAAATCCAATTCATGGTAATAAAAGTTTGCCAATTATTGGCTTTTTCAATAGAAATCTAAAATTACCAGGACTCTCCTATTCATTGAACTGCCTTATCTCATATAAAAAGAGGTAAATATCTCGACTTTAATTTTATGTCTTTATCTAATTATACCCTCTAGATAAAGTCGAGCAATGAGATTAAATTAATAATATTAAAGTCTACCCAATTTTGAATTCCTTATCGAATGAGTCTAAGATCGTCCATCAAATTCAACTTTAACTACCATTAATTTGGTAAATGATTTATTTAACTTAATAAATTATATATTTAATTTAATTTTCAAATAACAAATTTGGTTCTAAAATTATAGACCTAATATAAACCCTAACTATAATTAAAAAAGATATAATAGAATTGTTGTATTGTTGTTGTTGATTTAAAAGTAAATGCATTTTTTAAGGGATTTCTAGTCAAATTGAAAATGTTTGTTTTAAAATGAACAAGCATGTCTATGTGTTCTAACCGAAGTACCTCCAGGAGGATGGAGAGAAGGTCTTGGTTAAAAATGGGATGGGGGAAAAGTTGTAAAGATGATCAAAGAGTAACAATCAGCAATGGAGAGCCAAATTTTGAACCACTGGCAAGCCCACTGATGGAGATGCCTGACTAGGAATATCATAATTTACTAGTCTCTCTTATACCGCGATTGGTGATTAAGATCATTTTCATGTTGAAAAATTAAAAAAATGAATTATATTTATGTTTTTTAAGTCAAAATTTAGTAGCCTAGTTATACTGTCATATTTATGACTTTTGCATTTGTTATTTTTATTATTATTTTAAATATACTCTAATATTTTCATTTATAAAGTTTATTTCATAAATATCAACACATTAACAATTTTTATTAATAAATATATAAATTTTTATTTTATTTTTAAATTATTTTACAAATAATAATTTGTATTTATATATTTTTATTTATTTATATTTCAATAATAATAATTAATTAATCAGATGGAGTCTAGGGACCTCCGATCATAATAGTTAAAGGATAAAATATCCTATTGTAGATTCGATTGAGATCTCTGTCTTTTCTCTCTCTTATCTTATTTGAGCAAGTTTTTCTTTTTGTAGCTTTTGATTTTGGCTCCCGAGAAACAAACCAATCCTCCCTTTTCTTTTAGTTTCTCCTTCTTTCATTACTAAATGAAACGTTGGCTTTCGTAGCTATTTTTTAAGTTAACAAAAATTTAATTGTATTATTGTTCATTTATACTAGTTTGAACTAGGCTCTTCCTTCCACTGAGGTAGTTTAGATCTTACATTTAGTGTTTCTTAATATGGTTCATGTAGTGTCTTTTTTGCATCAACATATAAAACTAGTTGTTTTGATTTTGAAGTGTCTTAGTGGATAGCATTAAGATATGGGTCTTTCACTTCATTTTTATTGATTGGTAGTTGTCGTAGAAGATTTGTTTACATTCAGGTTCTAGTTCATGCCAGAATTTGTAGTGATAGAGTCTAGCGATAAGCCATTTGAGAAATTGAAAGGCTTGTTATTGTTTCAAAGGGTTGAATATCTGGAAATGACCTATTTCTTCCTTTGCATAAGGCCAGTTGTCTTTATATCTTATTGTTTTTTCTTCTGATAACTCTAATTTTTAAGTCTATCTAAATTGGCTATGTCAATTGAATCTTCCTATTAATTTTATTAATATAAGTTTAAACTTTAATGTAAATTTATTCATCAAAAATATCTTCGAAAATTGAATGCTCCTGTGAGGATCAAGAATGTGTTTCTCCCTATTTAAAGTGTATTTAAGGTAAGAATTACGTTTTTAGCCAAATTAATAGAGGATGAGAGTTCCAACTATGGTTTTTTTACTTTGAATTTGAGCTATTCAATTATCTGGATAAGGCATTTTTTGTTGAAATGGGACTGGGTATATTTCTTCTTTGTTTTAGAGTGTAGGTTTTCTATCGCTCTGGTTCTATCTTCTTTGTTTGTGTTTATTATGATGTCCCAAATTTTTAGTAGAAGTTTTAGATATATAGTAACTAACTGGATAGTGTCAAGTTACGTGTCCAAGTTCGTAAGTGGGTGATTGAGAATTCTTTGGCTAAGAATATATTCGTTTTTCTAATAGCATTGTCAAGAAGTTATCTAGTGCTTAAGTTGATTTCAGTTATGTTTTTTAGTTCTCTTTGAGAACTCATAGTAAGAGCAGCTTCTTTTGCAATTAGTTGTGGGAGAGAGATCCATCTGAGTTTCTCAGATGTTTTTATTTAGTTAGAAGCTTATTAGAATTTATCTTAATAAGAGAATACTACTTTTTTTGCTCTTGTGTCCAGTTGAATTAAAGTTTCTAATGAGGAGAATGGGGATGAGTTTAGATTGCAAGTTTATTAAACTGCAAAATTTAGGGATTTCTACACACTCCCTTTAGTCTTTTTATTAGGCAATGTTTTGTTTCCTTGAATCGATAATATTTTTTCCATACATTCCTAAACCTAACGTGTATATTAAAATTTTTCATATTATATTGTATTTAAATATTTTATTTATAAGTTAATGTTTAGTTTAATTATTTTCTCACTATGCATAAAATTTACATTCTTTTTAATATTTACCCAGAATTAGCTAAACTTTAAATTATTAATTTTTATTTATGATGACAGAGACTTTTTTGACTACTTCTTTCATGACAAAGAGATACTTCAATAACATACCACACCCTAAAGAAAGATTCTAAAGCACTCTTATCAACCAAAATATGAGTATTCTCCAACACTTAAAAGACTAAACCCCTTACTAGGGAAGTTGATGAAGCTAAGTTCTTTCCTCCACGATCAGATTACACTAAGTATTACCCACATATAAAACTCCCATATGGAAATATATTAATTTCCCAACTGATGGAGGAACTACATAATCATTCATGTATCCCTGATATACCTATCTTAGAGCAGATTCAAGCACCAGCAACAGCTTAACCACATTTTTACATTGCCACGGACAAGAGGGTAATAAAATATGACTGAGACCTTCCCATAAAGACATCTATAGCTATACCATACCTAAGACTGGTTACTGTGGCTTATTCTTGGAAGAAACTGGCCTTACTTTCATCTAAATAGAGATATCTTTCTAGACCTGTCATCATCGATGATAACAAGTTAATAAATCCACATAGAACCAGCTTCAATGGAGAAAAGTGCTTCCCCCAAAGAAAAAACCTACCACCAGATCTTATTCTGGTCGCACACTTCCCATTTTAGTCTTTGGAACAGATAACATGTGTTTTATGTTCCAAAGCTAATAAGTAACGCCTATTTTCCATTGCAATACCCAGAGAGCCTAAGATCTGTAAACCCCATAGATATTTAATAATAAATTCAATAATTAATAATCCTGTCAATAGAAATCTAGATTATTTTTTAAAAATTTAATATAGATTTTTATTAACAATTCTCTTATTTATTATTATAATATTAATAATAAATAAAGATGATGACCTTGATTACCTTCGATAACAATGAATTGTTAAGTAAGACATCTACATAAACATATTTTTTTGGAGATGGCATCGTCCACTAATGATAGATTAAGGAAATTGAAACAAAGAAAGAATACTCGTAGGATATATAATGCTCTCCACTAAATTATGTACTCAAGTTACCATAGAGTGAAGAAAAATTTTAAGTAGATTTGAATCTAAATATTTTTGACTCACTTAGAGAAATTCTACAACCACACTCTAACACTTGGATGAATAATTTATATGAGAGTCAAAAGGTATGAGAATTAAGTCAAGAGAATCTTATTTGCAAGACTTTAACACTAATCAACTCTGAAAGTCGAATTTCCAGAGCCAAAAAAAAAGCAATAACACATGATATTATGGGATCATTAATATTAGAGTACAAACGTGCTCGTTAAAAATCATCAGTTTTTTAACTCATGATCGGGTGTCTTTGAGACCCATCTTATTGATTATTATTATTATTTTTTTAAAATATTAATTAACAATTATTCATCAATGAAAATAAATTTTTAATTCATTATTATTGTATTTCAATAAAATAAATTTGTTAATATAACAACAAAGTTTACTATTAATATTATGCATGAACTTTGAAAAATTAAAATTAATTACGAAATAATTAAAAACAGAAATTAATTAGAGTTATCTAAATCTAAAATGGAAGAGAAGAAATAATTAATATTCATTGTGTAAAGGTAAGATTGGCTCATTTTTATTATTATGTATGCAATTATTTTAAATATGAATCTTCTTTTACTAGAATTTCATCATCAAATAAACTAGAATTAGAGTAAATAAACATTAATTTAAATAAATTCTGATAAAAATGGTGTTTTTATAAAGAGATTCAGAGAGATAATTTAGAATTAAAAAAAACTATTTTAAAACATTCACTTAATGGATTCTGTTTATAGTAACTCAAAATCTTGTTAGCTAAAGTGAATTATTCTAGAAAAATAATAAAAGAATAAAATACACTCACATTAATTAATTGGCAGTTAGTTAATGTATATCACTAAAGATGCAATTTACTATGCATTATTAAGTATAACTTGCATTAATCTATATATTACTTGATTAAGCATTTAAAAGTATGTTATGTATTCATTTATTTTCATAATTTCCTATCATTTTGTATTTTACCATTAATATATTCTATCTTAATACGATTGAATTTATATTTAATTACGCCTACAATTAGATTTAAGCTTAATGAGATACAATTGGTAAATTATTATTTAGATTATTTTATCTACTATAGTGTGATACCTTATACTTTGCAGCAGGTTTGAAAATGATTTCTATGGTTGTACAACATTATTGAGGTGTCTGATAAGACTTTTTATGAATATCTGGAAGTTTAATTTCTACAAAGTAGGTAAGTCCCCTTAATATTAATTATCTTGGCCTGAAAAATTAGAAAATAATACCAAAATATTTAAGTAAATAGACATCACTGCGTGAAATTTAAAGCTAAAATCTTTCAAGCTTATATTTTATTAAGAAATTAAAACAAAAGCAAGGCAATTATTAATAATGTTTCTTTGATAACTACTTGTTCAGAGATTAATTAATCAGAAAAAATGAAAGCATCATTTTTGCTTGTTGATGATAAAAGAGAAAAATATTTTAAAATTGAGAAATTAGTATCGTTATTAACTATACATACAAATGCATATATTATATTAATAAAATTTAAATCCTAAAAAAAATAATATCTACTGTATCCTTCATAAACATCTACATCTGATTAAATTTATATTTCTTAGCTAAGCTCTCTGTCCCTCTTTTAAGTGTTTGCGTTATTCAACTGTTGCTCTTTATTTGTAAAATCCCGGTAAATATCTAATATTAATTAATTTTACTGATAGTTGTATTTTATTTAATTAGTATCTGCTCCGTCAATGCCAAAGTTTAATCCTACGCTTTTTAATTAAGAATTTTTATTAATCTTGTAGAACTGTTGAGATGTCATTGTAAAAATTAATTCATTTTTAAGTTGATAAGAATCTTTTAGGATCTGTTAAAGGTTTTGTCTCAGAAAACTGTGAGAGTTAACCTCCATAAAGTAGGTGTGATAATTATTAATCACAATGCGAATCAAATATCGTTACTTAGTTCCATTTTACCTTGATTATTAAACAGTACTGATAAACTATTTACTCAATCAATATAAAACCATTTAAATGTCTTCACAAGAAAATACAGACCTCATACCAAAATAATAAATAAATATATATATATATTCGTTCATTCATTTATGGAATAGGTATGACTTAGATTGATTTTAGAAGAATACATATATCGATAAATTGCCTTTCATTTGTCTGTTGTTTAAATTATATCGTAAGGCTTTCTATATAGAAAAGATTAACTTGTTTTAAGAATTTCTTTGTTAAATGAGAAAGTAAATATGCAACTTATATTTATAAATAGCTTTCGTTTATTTAAACTAATCAAATTAGAATGAAAGTGATAGTGATATGAATAATTTAAATTTATAGTGAAGTACCAACTTTATAAATTGTTTTTGATATTTCAATAAAATAAGATAGATTAAAACTTTGAATATTAACAAGAAAGCTTCACTTCATTTACCACGAACATTATAACTGATAATGAATAAGTATTTAAAAATGATAGTGATGACAATCTTAATTAATCAAACTTAACAGCAGGTGATAATATACAGAGAATAAGCATCTTAAAGTTATCTATTTTTTATATTAAATATGTAAATGGCAATTTGTGGATTACTCTTTAGCTTTAAATGATAAAAATGAATCATAATATATACAAAACAAAATTGAACAGGAGAAGCGCTCAAGACTAGTTATGGAACAGTAGTTTCAGATGAAAAAAAAAGAATCAAATAATTGATATATCAAACCAGTTAAATAAGTTGGTAGATTGTTGAATTCCCAGTCAAGCTATTATGAATTACAAAATGCTTGTTTATAAATTATGAGTGTGGAGCCTCAGCCACCTATACTATAAACTTATCTAATCTCAACGTAATTCTAAAAACTTTAAATAAAAGTTCACATTTTTTCAACAAATATTTATAGAATGAATGCCTTATCATCTAATTAGATTTATAAAACAAAATATAATATCCTGAGCAAATAATTATATTAAAACATTAAATAACGGTTCTTTAGGATTTAAAATTTGAAATGAGATAACTTGTAACTGTTTAATTTATATAGTAGTTTTAAAACATTACTTGATCTATTTTTCAAAATATCATCTATAGTGCTAACTACTAGTATAGTAGTAAAATATATTAATAAGATCATTCAAATCTTATTCACGAGCTGTGAGCATAATGAGTCATTGATAATTTTTAAAGAAAACAAAAGAAGAAACTAATATAATTAATTAATCTATCAAATTAAATAACTTAGAAGAATTAATTAAACCTGAGATACTGCAAATTCTTTTTGCAATAAATATATTTACTAATAAGCTTTAAATTTTAATTAACTGTTTAATATGTTAAGTATTATGAATTAGAAAATGTATTTCCATCAATTAAATTTTAAGAAAATGTTAGTTTTGTGTTTGAAAATAATTTATGTCTTAATAACAAAAAGAATATGTTGACTAAAATAATAATAAATAAATGAATTTTTGAAATAATTTGTTTTTAATAATTTGCTAGCTATAAATTCTATAGTCATTTATGAAATTTAAACACAATAAATAAGGTTATAATCTCAATTAAATGAATTGCTAATATTGATTTTTTAAATAAATTATAGCATAAATTACATATATATATATGCTATCAATAATTTATAAGCAAATAATTTCAAGACTTAAATCAATTGACTATATTTGATAATCAAATCTAGAGAAAAATAATCTTTTGATGCATAAATCTATATAAGAGTAAAAGGCTAATGATAATGAGCATGAAAATGAATTGAATCATCAAATGCATATCATAGTAAATTCTCATAATCAAATAAAAATAATAAAATTATTTGCTAATCAGCCTAAAAACTAATAAAATATAGAGATTAATCTAAAAGTCTACCAATTAATGGCAACTGCTATTTGAGTTAGTGAGGAAGATAATACTCTACCAGTTTGACCGTCTTCAATGATTTTCAGGATCTTTTGGTTTAATAACTACTAATCTATCAATTACTCAAAGCCTTTAAAATAGAGAATATAGGAGCAGGTATGCTACTTTATTTGTTGTAAGAGCAGTAATTATTGAGGTAGTCAGCTGTCGTAAATTAATCATCTTCAGCATTGCTGGCGCCTTCTCGTGTTGTTGATATAATCTAAAGCAATTCTGGGAGCATTGAATGAGTTTATCTGGCTTGAACTGATTAACTATTATTGTAGGAGTACACTCGAATTAGTGAAATTAAATTAATTATTATTTTTATTTATAGTTGCCTAAATTTGATGCAATTTTAGTAGATTCGATATAAATTTCAAAGGTTGTAATATTTTCTCATTCACATTGGCAGATAACTCAGGAAATAATATCCCCAAAAAATAGCCCAATTTTTACGAGTATTTTTCCTAATTATCTCTAGTTTTGTCACATCTTTTGAATTATCTATTTGACACCTTGTTTTAGCTAATAAAGCTCAGCTAGGGAAATGATTCTTCACGTTATTCATATATTAATGCGAATTATTAACTGAATTTCAGTCATTATTTTGAATAAAATAGCTATATGATATAATTAATGTAAGATATCCAATTATCTACTTTATAATTAGAAATAAATAATACAATAAGTAAATTTAAGATTTCTATTAATCAATTGGTTTAATCTATTGATGTTGATCTATTTAAATTGAAAATAATCTGAATGTACAAGTTGCATGTTAAGTATATGCTAGTTTTAATGTGTGAATTTTAATTATAAATCTGAATAAAAAGATTAGTGTACCAATATCAAACTTTTGTAAACTGTTTTAAAAATCTAGGTTATGAGATAAATATTACTAATGCTAAACTAACAAGCTGGAAATAGAGCTGCTTAAACAAATTGAACTTCAAACTTTTAATCATCATACAGAAATTAAAAGGAATTCAATTTAAAATTCAATTATTAATTAAATCTAGATTTACAATTCATTCTGCAAATTTAAATATATCTTAAAATATCTTATTGCCAATAACTAGCATGATTTGTTTGGAGCTCTTCTTTAATTCTAATACTACAAATAAAAATCATTGAATATATTTACCCCACGATAGATAAAGAGAAATTAATAATTTACAACTTGATAAATAGATCAAAGCAGAAAATCATTCTGAAATTTTAGACTGCAAGTATAAGTTCAAATTCTTCACAGATGTTAGGCTAAATCGAATTAATATTAGATTTCATGATAATGTTTAAATTAATAAATAAAATAAATTTTACTATAACTAATTAGCATATAATATGAAAAATTTAAATTTATCATTATTATTTATCTTTAATGTTGCTTCTTTTTAGAGTCATCTTGAAATTAATATAAAAGTATGCGAAAAATAGGAAGAAGAAAAAATAAACACAATCAAAACCCCAAGACCCCTTAGTGAGGTTTATAAGTGCTTTGATTTGTAGGGTATAGATGGGGTCTTATTGGGGATAGTAGAGAAATTAGGCCAATTTGCAAAATGAGAAATAGAAATTAGCGAAATTTAGGGTCTATTTATGATGAGTAATATATAGATTTACTGCTTAAGCTTAGATATGGTACAAGTATTAATATAGACTAAGTCAATCCTGTGCTAAATTATGCAGCTATAGCAAAGCTCCTATGCAAGAGTCCCTCAACTGTAAGGTATCATTACTTGTTAGCAGTTTAGCATTTTAATTCTGGGACATGAAAACATACAGCAAGAAAGCAAAAGTTTTCAAAGCACCATATTGAATATCTCTGCGACTCGAAGACTTTGAAGTATTAAGCACACTTACCACTAGACTAGCGAGCTGTGATGTATCATCGCAAGTTCCCTGACATGCGTATCTCTCCTTAGACTATAGCCAATATCTATAGAAGAAATGGTATTACTATCAAGACTGTCAACAGAGTGAAGAGAGTGATTGACTTTGCAATTCCATTTTATATTAATAATTTAAACTTTATTTATGATTAAATGCAGCGAGCTATTAATAATAACATCAAGTTCATACACGCTGATGAAGCTGTGCTTACATTCAGCACTTTTATTAATAAGTCTTGGTACAATAAGTATGATAACATAGAAGTGTATGACTAAAAGGTTAAAGTTGAAACTCACGCATTTTAGCTGTTGTCAGTGAAGATTCAGGCTTAGAAACTTATGTTATTTATCCTCGCTCTATTAAGCGAGAGCAGTATATAGAGTTCCTACAAAAGCTAAGAGATAAATACAACGATTAAGGGATCATCCTGTTTGTTGACAACCTCTCAAGTCATAAGACTAAGGAATCTAAGAAAGCTTATGAAGAGTAAAAAATATAATTCCTGTTTACAACGTTCCTTACAGCCCTTAATTAAATGGAATTGAATTCTACTGGAGTTAAATCAAGACCCACTACAAGAAACTGCTGCTGTATCACCTAATGCATGATTTGCCTATAGATACAATAGACTTGATTCAGAGTAGCTGCAAGAGAGTGAGCATAGATAAGACAATAGTTTGTGCAAGAGAAGGAAGAATGAACGTCTATAAATAAGTTTCAGATTTAAATGAATGAATAATTTCACATATTAAACTAACCCAGAAAGGGATTTGGCTTATCTTTCTTCACCTCTTCTTATAGCTTACTTGGGCCCATATTTCTTCTTTTACTGCTATCTCCTGCATCAATGTTCATATCTTTGTAAAGTCTCTTAATGACTTCATGAATAGTCTATGACTTTATCTCTCTGTGAACCTTTTGCATGTTCTTTCATAATGAATATACCAGTCCCAGGTTTCCCTACAAAGTTATGAATCAAAGCTTACTAGAGAGGATTGGATGTTTCTTAAGGTCGCGAGCCATATCTCGCTTATTAGTATGACTTGCTTCTTTTAATCATCAGGAGAAATAGAGTAGCGTTTTTATGAGCTTCCACAATGATCTCTCTGAGATAACTCTCTTAAAGTGCCAAGAACACCAAAGAAGAAGCTCCTTTCAGGAAGTTTGTTTGATAGTTGTTTATTGGTAGGAAGATAAACTATCAACTCTTCATCATTCATCGCATCATCGTAGAGATTAGTAACTGAAATCTCTGGGTAGTTTGGTATATCAATCAAGTTTATTTCATTGTTTTTAAAGGCTTTCTTCTCATCACAGAGTATAGCTTTTAAGGATAAAATTTTGGTACCTTCCATTGTTGGAAGGAATAATCCCACTATAAAATATGATTAAGTATATGTCACATGCTTACCATGTTGAGTGAGGTATCGATAAAGATCTTCCGTGCTTCTAAATTTTGAGATTATTTTTTAAGCTTCAACTCTCTTCATTGCAGTACTCATAGATTCCATCCTTGTTCCTTCTCTTGTTATTGAATTTCAAATTATAATATAAAGAGTTCTGGATCCTAATTTTGAAATCTTAGTATTAAATATGGGTATCTTATAAGAGGCCAACTTGGTATGGATACTTGGAGAAAGCTGGCAGAAGCTGTAACAAACTGCAGAGATTGAGATCCATTTTTATCAATTTAGTTCCATTAAATTAGTACTAAATTTGTTTAAATTTAATTAGTACCGGTACTAAATCCGTTCAAATTTAATAGGTACTAATTTAATAGTACCAAAATTTAATTAGTACCTAGTTATAAACTATTGAGGTTTTAACGGAAAAATTCCAAAATGGTTCAAAACTTAATTGGTACCAGTACTAAACTAAATCTATACTAAGTTAGTACCAAAATCAAAATTATTAAGTATAAAATAAGATAATTTATAGTTATAAACTAAACATAAATATGAAGCCTAACACTTGAAAGTCAACCATTAATGTTGCTGTGGCAACTCCGATACAGAGGTAATATAACCTGAGAGGTTTTTACTTATTAATAATAGAAATTTAAATTTAAATTTTGACATGGCGGCTAACTTAAATCGCAAAGCAGTCTCTCTTGGCAATGGATAATTATAGCTAAACTTTGGCCAAACTAAAAAGCCAGAGATTATCTACATTTAAAAGGAGTTAGAACTAAGAGCTCTATAGTTTGAAATAGAGGTTATTAAAATTGATGTTTAAAACAAGAAATAGAGTGCAGAAGTGGGAGTTTAAACACAAATTGAATTTATTGAGGAAGAAAAGGAACAGCAATCAATTGAAAAAATTAAAACATTTTAATGTGAAGACAACTAAAATTTCTTCTCAACTAAGTCTAGCTTGAAGAGGCACATCAAAGAGATATACTCAGGTAGAGCAAAGATCTACTTTAAGCATGATAAAGTAGATGATGGATATTAGTGCACAACATGCATGAAGTCTTGTACTCACTCAGCCAAAGTAAAGAGGAATATGCAATACACCATTTAAGCGAACTACTTATAAAAGATAAAGAAACTTAAAAGCTGATACCTGCTAAAAGAAAAAATAACTCACTTGAATCATAAAGAGTAACAGGAAGAGATGCTCAAGATACAGAAGCGTTATGAATCTATGAATCAGCCAGCAAATCGTACTCTTATAGCATGTCTTTAAGAAAGAGCTATGTATATACCTGCATTTATTGCAATTGATATTGACAGCTGTATTGAAAATTACTTGAATTTTGACCTGCCGAACAAGGCTAAATTTATAGTGGTGGATGAGTATGCTTAAAAAGTATATCCTTTAAAGTATCGCATTAAAAACGAGCAGTATCAAAATGAATTTGCAAATGAATACATATACTGAGAGAGGGTTAGAAAAAAGTAGTTTAAGAACTTACTTAGATTCGATGGAGTTATTCTTGGGCCTGGTTCTGTTGCATTAAGACTAAAAGATTTTTAAATGACTTTGAGAGAATATCTCTATCAAAATAGATACCCAGATGATTTAAACTAGATACTGTCAGAAATGATTAAGGGTGTTCAAGAGCTCCATGAACTTAGGTATGTGCATAAAGATTTGAAGCCTGGAAATGTTATGTTAAATCTTTGTCCGTTGGAAATAGTAGTCATTGATTTCAATAGAGCGATAAGAAAAGAGATAGTTACCTTGGCTAAGGTGCTTGGCACACAAGGATTTAATCCAATCAGGGAGAAGTGGACAATTGGCACTGTTTCGTGGGATGTTTAGGCAGTTGCTGCCATAATCTTAGAGTGCAATATGGAAAGTATGTCTTACTTTGGAACAAAGCACGAAAAATAATCAATAATTTTGGCTTCTAAACATATATAACAGGAAGATGTCTGCAATGAAATTAAGAGGGAGGCTTGTAGAGATGATAATTGTAAGAGATCTAGCTTATCCTAGATAATCATTAGAAGATATACATGAACCATTATAGAGAGCTAGATTCAAGAGATACCACAAAGATAAGCAGATAAAATTCGTTTGAATTAAATAGACTAATATTCATTAAATATACTTAAAATTCACATAAAACCTGCATTTTCTCTATTAACCCCAATAAGACCCCAACTATACCCTACAAATCAAAGCACTTATAGACCTCACTAAGAGGTTTTGGGGTTTTGAATAGAGATGCGTAATTAATTTAAATTTTTAATCTAAATCGGTTTACAAACTATGACATTTGTTTTGTTATACATCTACCCTCTATTGGATTTTGTTACCGCTCTCTTAAGTTAACATCTTTTATTTTGCCATTCTTCTAATTCAAGAGACTCTTCATGCGCCATAACTTGATCTTTAGCATTTTTCTACTTTCGCTCTGATCCTGAAGCTGAAGATCACTTACTTGGGTTTAAATAAGTATTGGAAGTGCAAATCTTTGATCGACTAGGTATGCTAATCTTTTATGCTGCTAAGCAGAAGGTTTAGCTTTTACTCAATATCAAGTGCAAGGGATTTAAAAATTAGCGATATGCGATGGATGGTCTTTACTCTTTATCTATGTACTGATCTCTTCTTTGACAAAAAGCATGTCCGCGCGTGATCTTTATCTCAAGGCAAAAAGTACAAAATCTTTTCATCTGAGGAATATTAAAAATTTTCTACAGATCAATCATGTCAAGAAATAAATGGATTACTTTAGATTTCTAGCATTTATAATGTTTAGTATGAAATCCCGAGTAAAAACCAATATCTCGAAGCGATCTGGGCACCACTCGAATCAGCTGGAGTTATTTCACGACGTTGGATATATATAATTATTCATAAACTATTACAAAATTGAATTACACTTCATGCTGATATTAATGATAGCTAAGTATATATTAAATAGATCATTTATTTTGCACGTAACTAAATTTGTTAATTTAGTTGCATAAAAAAACTATATTATGTAATTAAGGATTCAAAAATATATAGATAATTAATAAATCCTTAAAGAATATATAGATTAAAGATAGAATGTTTTTTACAAATAATTATTTCTTATTAAATTATTTTAATCGTCTATATATTTTTATTTATATTATAAGGCTACTAAAGAAAACTTTATAGGCCGCTTGAATTCTCTCTAGATTGTTCAAAATTGTATTTGTGTTTGATTCTTGAATTTCAAGATATTAAAAGTGTGTGCAACTAAATTGAAAAATCTAGTTACACATTATACTTTCATTAATATGTACTTATTTAACACTAGTATATGCATTATAAAGTACTCATTTTTTCTAACCATTTTTGAATATACTGAATTTCCTAGAAATACAAGTTTCTTAGGGCCATAATATCTAAGCATCTTTTTTTCCATTCCACATCCTATCAAATTTAAACTGAAGTCTTTGTAAATTTCTTGATATTGGATATAAGTCTAAAGACGATCAGCTTCATGTTGGCTAGATTCCCTGCTTTACTTATACTGACTGATGCTGCTCTCTTTTAATGTTAATTTTAACTCCTTTAAGTTACAGAGGATGGATCTTGGTGATTTCCCATTAGCAGGATCAGATTTCTGTAGACGATATGACTTCATCATTATAGATTATTTTTAGTTTTCCTGAAGCAATCCTTTTCGGAATCAAGATTCGCAAGTATCTTAACCAATGGTGCGCCTTTCCACTCTCGCAGTTTAGAGTTTCCCTATAACTTCTTCTCCCATTAAGAAAAAGCTACTCTTTGGTTAGAATTGAAGCTTACTAGCGTCTAGGCAACAGTAAAAAAATTACTGTCAGTCGTACTAATCAATTAGTCTTAGCACTTTGACCTATGGTATCGATTCACATCAGATTTATGAATAATATTCCTCCAATTTTAAATGCAGCAAATGCTTCATAAAAACGGTATTGTCATATTTAAACAAACACAAAGAGTCTTAGGTATTGTGGTTATTGCAATAGTCGATCACTTCACTACTAAGATGCATCATATGCTCATTTGTAAATTTGAAATGAAGTTTCCAGTAATAGAATCTATATCAGTAGGAAATACTATGATGCTACTCTGCTCTTCCATCCATTCACTATTGCTTATTGGAGACCTGCTTCTAAACAACCTTAAAGAATTCACTGCACTGGTGATGTGGCCTTGTTCTATTGCTCAATGTCATTCTTTTAAATCAAAATGGATTAATGCATTACTGCACCCATTAGTTTTTGTTAGGAGTATTATTTAATATTATTTAAGTAAATTATATGAAATCAAATAAAATTAACTCTGATGCTCAATGTCAATATCTTAATAGTAAGCTCATAATTTGTATAATGATTCATTATTATTTTTAAAAAATGTCTCAAATAATATACCAATAAATATTTATTATTTGTTTATATAATTTTGAATTAACATTTATTAACCTGCCTATCCGATAAAATCTTTAATTTAATCTAAATAATAATGCATGAAAGTAAATTATAAATTAAATATATTTATAAAATCAATAATGAGTAAGTTTTGAGATTAACTAAAATAAATACTTATACATTATCTATGATTTTGAATATAAATTTTTATTATGACAGCAGTCTTTTAAATTTTGATAATTTAGAAACATTGATTAAGAATAGATTAAACAACAGGATAAATGAATAGTTTAACTACCTATTAATTAATTTCCAACTGTAATCTTAATTTTACAGCAATATAAAATATAATATAATCAACAATTATGCAATGAAACTATGATCTTTAATTATCTGAAAACTTATTATTACATAAAAATCACAATGTTAAAAAATATCTCATAAGTTAATTATTCTTATACTTAAGAAAATGAGTTACCAAGATTTAATAAGGAAATTAAAACTGAAAATGTTTCCTAAATGATATTTTATGTAAATTAATAGCAATCACCCTAGGGTTACTATGTGTAAGTTCAGAGGGTATTTTCATAGTAATTCAAGCATTATAAAATGTAGTAAATAAAAAATTTGAAACGATTATTCATAGCAATCATATAATTCCTATCTATAGGTCTTTTTCATTAATTATAGCATCTATGTTTTGAATATTTTGGGAAATAGTTAATAAACAATCTTTTTAACTTTTCAATTTATTTAATATTATGAATGTCCTTAAATTTAAATTGGTGAGTGGTCAATACTTATTTCATTTTTAATTTTGCTGAATAAAGAAATTTTAGTAACATCGATTTTCAAGTCATACTCTCTGTTTGCTTTTTTTAAAAAATAAAGTCAATAGTAATTAATTTCTACGTCAGTTAAGCATTTATTATCGTCCATTTCGCAATAAATCATTTATTTTATTGAAAGAATTTAGATAGAAAATTAAGATGCAAATTTGTATAATGATTTTAATAAATTTGAATCTTAGCCGTTCTTAGTTTAATTTAATATTTTAATGAGGTAATAATAGGTCTTATTGTTAGAGAATTTCATTATAATTTATAATATTTCTAGTTAGAGTTATGACAATTATTACTGAACTATAATATAATTAATGATTACTTGATATGCTTTAGTTTCTCATATTGATCCCTATTCATTTGAGGTTATAGAGCTGTGAATACTCAAATGAATTAGTTATAAAATCATATTAAATCAATCGATATTGATTAAAACATTCTCTACATATATGAAACTAATGATATTTTATATGCTTTATAATTGATAAAAAACCAATTATATGAAAATTATCTTTAAAAATACTCAACTTTAAATAGAGTTATAAAAGCTATTCAAATTTATGAGTCAAACACATAATATAATTAAAACCTATTTTATTAGACTTAATCGTATTAAATTATAGGTTAGAGAGAACGAAAGTGATATAGGTGTGGCTTAGAAAATTTTTCAAGTAACTTAAAAATCCTAACTTGTCATTGTGATTGGTTACTCTAATTTGTAATCAACCTAGATTTTAATTGAATTTTAAAGCCGTTTTTTAAATTAAAATGAATTTTAAGTATTTGATAGTTTGAAAATATAGTTTATAAAATAAATTAAAAAAATCAGACACAAGATAAGAGTTATCATAAAATTAATAAGGTTTAGATAAGCTTTTCAACTGTTGAGATCTAATGCGAGTTTATTAATGTAGTAAACGACCATAATTTTAGTCTATTTTTTAAGTAACTCTAATATATCAATTATCTAATGCTCCTTTAAGAGAGGATTGGAATAGTAAAATATTTAAATTAATTATCATTTATGAGTGATTTGTGGACGAGATCAAACAGTTCTGCAATAATTATTTTAGTAGACCCTAAATGATGTTATCTAAAAAATAGGTTGTCATTAGAGGTACTCATAAATATTTATACTAAAATCATGTCATTTCTTCCTTAAGTAGTTCTAAATTTATTTCTTATAGAATTGATGGTAATTGAAGATCAAGTTAAACATTGAAAGAGTGAATATACAAGCCTTCATGGAATAAGGAGAAGTACGGATTTTCTCCTTAGCTTTGAAGATATAAAATCAGCCGCAAAGATGTCCCAAAAAATAGAAGATCCTCGAAAGTTTAATTATATATAGTATAAAGCTTAAGATAATTAAATTTGTAAAATTAAATATAAATATCAGAGAATAAATTAAGCAAGAATTATGATCATTAAGTAGTTTTTAAATCTTATTGGTCAATCACCACATCATAACTATAGTTAAATCTAATATTATATCTATAATTTCGGTTAGTAATTAAATCTAATTGGAAATTTATTCACTATATAAATACTTAAATATACAATTATTATTAATTTAAAAATGCATCTTAAACTCATTAATTACTCACCAACTCTATCTCTCCATTATTTGAGATTATTTTTTCAACTACATATGATACATTGGTTTCCAACAATTTATAATTTAACTCGCTAAATATGATTTATAAATTCTATTATTCTTAATTTTAGTAGTATTTTAACTTATAATTTAATTGAGATTTACTTAGTTTCAATTTTATTATAGTCAATTACTATTAATTCGTTGTTTGCTGATTGTTATGACACTATTAATATATATTCATTTAAAGTTAATATGAAATTATTTTAATTAATTTCGTTATTACTTATAATTTAGACATTTATAAAAATAATTTTGGCCCCATGAAGAAATTTATTTAGTTTTAAAATAAATCAATTATGCTAAATTCTTTTTAAAAATGTTATTATAAATTATCATAATTTAAAACTTTAATAATAAAATAATAATTAACTTATATCCCTGACTCATAGTCCTGCAATTATATGATAATTTTAATCAGAATCTCCTATTACTTCTTTTTAGTCTTCTTTTCTGCGGGTTTCTTCCTTATCTTAGTTTTTTATCTCTTCTCTTTTCGCTTCGGTTTTATTTCTTTCTTGTCTTTGATATTATGACTTCATTATCGATTATCAAAGTCTTAAGAAATTAAAATAATTAGCTTTAGTGTGCAAAAATATAATATTTTATAGTGTATTGAAATAGATAAGGCTTGAAGGTGGTAGTTGTGAGTTGTAGAAGTTTTTTCTTATAAAACCTAGCTTTTAGTAAGATATTTAGGTGACTGCGCTAACTATTTTATCAATCTTACAATTAATTGCTTTGATTGTTTTGTTTTTTATCTAAAATTTGTATAAGAATGATTAATATTGCTTTATTGCCTTTCGTCTTAGCAGTAGTGTTGTAGTATTGGATGATTTCTCCCTTGAAGTCAAATTTTCTAGCTAAAAGCTGCTAAGAGTTAGTTCTTGTCAGTGTCGAAGTTGCTAAACTGCAAGAAAACATAAATAAGCTGCTTTGTGGTATATTGAAGTTTAAATATTTATTCGTTAGTATCAGAGCTGATTCAAATGACTCTAACATTGTTTAATCAAGGTGTTAATTGTGTACAGATAATATACTATAATAATAATCTGGTATAAATTTCTAAAATGCATCAGCCGCTTAGTTTAATCAATTTAAATATATTATTTAGAATTTTAATAAAGTTGATTTAACTTTCTTTTATTATTTATGGTCATTGATCAGGAATGACTTTAAAATGTTATCAATACTTCAGATCGGCATATTGGCATTGTAACACTTGCTACTCATACAAGTCACAGTTTGATACTTATTCCAAAAAGAAAATGACGATATTTTAAACTGAAAGATCTCTGAAAAAGGAGTTTTTATTTAGATTATTCTGATTAATGGCTTTAGATATAGGCCTTTGACTACCAAATTAATATAACTATGGGATTTAAGACATGATAGGTAGAATCTGGTTTTGGTTGTTAGTCTTAAAATGATAATACTACAAGGTATATTCTTCAATTATACACGAAATAAGTTTATAAAAAGAGCAAACTAAGTCTAGCTAGATTAGAACTAAAACAAGAAAATAATTTTGACAAAAACTTTACCATTTCCTTTAAAATTAAATAAAAAATAATGTTTTAATAACTAAACATTAATGGATTCAGGGCGAACCCAAGTAAAGCAACAAAATTTAATTTTATCTTCAGAAAGATAGAAAATTTACTAGAATATTTTAAGTATAAAATTCATAGCAACAATGTTAATAATTTCTAGAATTTAATAATTGAATTGCATGCCTTTATTAATAAATATTAGTAAATAATCTCTATCTAAATTGCTTGGTATGTTTAAATTTTTATAGTCAATTGGAGAAATACTACATATTGCAGGTTACTCATAGTCTCACTTAGGATTCCCCCTTCTTACTATGAAGTCTAGCCGATTATTATAATATTATCGATAAATTTATTTGACGAAGAAATAACTTCTTTGCAATATTATATTACGCATATAATTGGATAATAGAAAAAGCTGCGCCTTCACCATTTATTAATGCTTTAAGTTTAATATCAACTTCAAAAACAGATATAAAAACTAATAAAAATTCATTTGAAAAACTTAATCTAATAAAATATGTTATAAACTATTATAAAACTGTTTGCAGTAATGTTTTTAAAACATTTGCAAATTATTTAATAACCATACCAGCCTTTATTATGAATGAAAAGTATATTAAAGTTAGATTAGCTTCTGTTGTCTCGCTAAGATGGGATAAAAAATCACCTAGATAATTCAAAAAATCTCAAGAAAGTGTGAACAAAATGGCTTAGAGATACAGCCTGTGCCTTCCTATTGCCAATGATGCCCCTATTAACAGATGAAACAGACAAGAGAAGATTGTTATTTAAACAAAAGAATATCAACTTTAGTAAAAACAGGTCTAGATTGTTATATATTTTATAAAGCACATGGCTTCAAAAAATTAATCTAGATATTCAAGATTTTTTGAAATAAGTTGAAATTTAAATTCAAATTTATAAATAATAATAGCAATATTAAATGTAATAATAAAAAATGGAAATATTAAAAAAAGCGTTATCATTTTTCCATTCTCCTACATACTTAGCTCCATCAGCGTGAGTGTAATTTTTCTTGTGTTTTTCTTAGTCTTCAGTTGACTCTTGCTCGCATGTACTTCTCAATCGATCTTGGTGCCACCCCTGTAAAATTAATTTTTTAGATATGTTTTTTGTAACTTACATTTTAAATGAATGACACTGCACCTTCTGATCAGACATGTTTTCATATTCTTATATTCTTAATTTATTTTTTAATACAATTCACTTTATTTCAAAAAAATCGTGAATATAATATAGTATAGATATTATCATTAATATATATATATATATTATATATAATCTATATATGATAATATCTATATATATATATATATATATAAATTATTAAAATATAAAAATTATTAAATATAATCTATTTTTAACTATTAAATCATTACTCTAAATATTTAGGTATATAAAAACTGCTAATGATATTAAAAAGTAAGATGTGTGTCAAGTTCTATTCAATAGGCTTTTATAATCTGAAAATATGCTAAATCTTTATGGCTTTAAAAATGAATGATTTTTATTGAACTAAAGTCACGCAGCTTTGAACACTCTATTTAATAGCATTATTTGAGAAATATCTTCAATTTGTAAAAGCCTCAAAAATAAAATTTTAAATATCTATATTTTTTAAAGCAAACTTTCTTTTTTCAGGAAAAATATTTCTTATATTAAAGTAGATTATAATTATTGTTTATATCTATATTATTTAGCATTAGTTTGAATGTAAAAACTATTTATATAGATTAGTAATTATAATTTTAACTTGCTTCCAATTTTTCTGATTCTAACTTTAATATATATGTATATTTATATAATTACTACACATCTGCAAACCAAAAACTTCATGAGAATAATTTTGAGGTTTTCTAACATCAATCGTGACTGGTTAGAGGACAGCGTATAGTTTCAAATGATTAAACTCATCAATTTTGTTATTCTGATCAGCAGTTATGATTACATCCGAAATGCTTTATAATATTTTATAGTATATTAATTTAATCTACTTAATCACAGTTTAATTCTTAGATATTTAAGCAGTAAGCAGAAAATTTGAGCAGGCATATAATAATTTTATAATCAGGGAATGATAAATTGTATTGCAGCTAAAAAAGAATAGTAAATATAATTACATCAATTCGAATTACATATTATACTTATTCTTATAATTTAATACCATTAGAATATAAATATATAAACCAATTGATTTAAGGTAGATTTAAATTAAATATTACTCATTTATTAATTAAAGATATCAAACATAAAATGAATATACTCACTGAAAAACAAAAACAAAATTTATAGTGAACTAGAAAACTATTATATTTAACAAACATCTAGCTACTCTAAAAATTACAGATGATAGTATAAAATAATCGACTTTATAAATTTTTATACTCCAACTTTAACTCTAAAATGTCTATTCAAAAATCAGAGAAAACTACCGATAAATCAATACTCCCATCTTGGAGCTCTAACAGCTGTAGAACAAGTAAAAAATGCCTGACCATTCAATTTAAGTATAGATCAAATTAACCAGTTAACTAGCAAGACAAGTGTAAAGAAACCATAAATTCATAAAATATCAATGACTTCTTCAAATCCACTGCAGAACCAAACAATAATTAACTCTAGTCACATCTTTTTAAATCAACTAAGGAATCAGATTTGGCAGAAATAGTTAATTCTTAGAAAATTACTACTTAGATGAGAATAATGTCTAAAATATAGAATTAGACACCTAACAATAATTTTAAAAAGAAAAAATTACAGCGACTAAGAATTAATCTAGTCCACATAAAAAGAAAAAAGCATATTCAAAAGACTCTTGTGACAGCACCATTTCTATATATAGAAAAAATCCTTGCAATATGATAACTTATCAAAATATTTAAATTAAATAAAATTATTGCTTACTAATAAACATAATCTTCGCAATTCCGATTAATTATTAAAGTAAAATCCAACTATTACTTCTACTATTTTATAAATACTATTAATAGACTAAGCTTGAGAAATCTAAGAAGTGTAGTCATTCTGTAGAGCACAGCCTCAATACAGATTCCACAGTAGTGAAATTAGCATTTTAATATGAGCTTTAACAATAGACCAAAGCTCAATAATGGCCTAAAGACATTTCGAGTGCAATTACAATTATGATGCATATTAAGAACACTTAATTTCTTATGGCCATCACCTATAATAATAATTGATGGTAAAACTTTACAATAGTGAGTAAATAATTGTATAAATGGTAAATTATAAGATAGAAACCTATCTGTATATTGAGTTTAAATAATGAGATATCATCCATCACTCGAAGGAGATGGACTGTATATTTATAATAATTAGAATTAATAATATAAATTGATAAATCATTAAAGTTGCTTTTATGTGAATTTTATGCAGTGTATTATTATTATACTTAAGAGTTATGTTTAATGATGGATAATCAAAATAATGAACTAGTTAAGATACTTTTTAACAAATAAAGAATATTTACTTAAATTATGTTATAGATATTTTGATTAATAAGTCTAGTTACTATGGCCTAGTGATACTTCATTAAATCTAGATTAGCTAAAACCCAAGAGTAATTTTATAAGCAATTGTGAGAATGATAAAATTAATATCTGAACTTTTAATAAACTTAAATACTGAAAAAATGAAACCCCATTAGGAGAAATACAAAAGTGGGTGGAAAGTTAAACTTAATGATATATTTGGTAATTCAAAAGAACCATCCCAGTTTCAAGAAGCTGTCCGTCCCTTCCCTAATCAGGAAGATGTATCTCTTTCGTGAATGGTGGCAAGTGGCCAAACCTCCCTTATGGAGCTGTGACTTAGGGATCTCTACAGGAGCATTTACTTGAATGTGGGAGATACACTGATGAACCAATGCCATGCCACCTCTGCCTCCTCGCGACCCTCAGGGGCGGCCTCGACCTCGTCCAAAATGCTGTCGAAGGGAGGGATGTACTGCCTGGTCCTGACCTTATCAAAGTAAGAGACGATCTTGGCGATTCTGGCGTGGGACTTTCTGCTAGTGTCTGGTGCAGTGGGAGCACTCCATTTTCTATAATCGAATTTAATTTTTAAAGTTTTAATCTTAATTAATTAAAATAGGGCAGCTATTTAAACTATAACTAAACCCTTGATTTAAGCTATTAAACGATCAAATTTTTAAAACTTACAAAATCTCCCAGACCTTTTTGCCTTCGAGTTTTTCAGCGAATATTGAGCTAGTGTGGAGAACTTAAGGTCATTCGATATCCCTTTCAAAACTAGGAGTAATTTGGGTTTCGGGGCACAAAGCACACGCTCTGGCGGAGTTGCGTTCGATTTACTTTTTCCCTATAATCAAAGATATAAATATATATATTTAATTAATTAAATGATGATCCCCAAAGGTAATTTGTAAATAAACTAACCCCTAATCAGACCTCTTAGAGGATCAGGTAGCGAGGGCGACCAAGGAATAGGTGAAGGCGTCGATGAGCCAGCTCATGTCGACATTAGGTGTTAGAAATTATAGTCATCAGGGGTGACTAGAGCGTCCTTCTTCCTGAGTGGCTATCATTTTTCCTTCTCTAGCTTAAAAGAATTTTCTAAACGATTTCCTAATAGCACTTGAAGAAATCCGTGAGGGTGTCGGCGTCACTGGCCGTGGGGAGCTCTAATGTACATCTCCTGGAGGTCTTTATCAGCTGGCCTTTTGCTTGGTTTCTTAATTGTTTCTGGGTCACTATGTTATTAGTTGTGTGACCGTATGGAATATATTAGTTATTTTTTAGGTTGTTTTATTTTTTTAAGTTATTCGTTCAGCTACTGATGTAATTCTAAAGACAGGCAGCCCACTGATGAGGAGTCAGGCTAGGAATCGGCACATTCTCAACCTGCATCCACTGAGGGCGTCCTCTCCTGATCTTCAATGTTTGAATGCCTCATTGTCTGGTCCATCGTGAAATCCTCAATGGCGGTTGGGGTTTTGTCAAGTATCTATTAGGGAGGGCCCCACCTCTGACCTTGGGCGCGTCTCCATCGTTGTGTCTTCCCATCGTTACTCACACGGTTGCTTCTCCAGTCAAGTCTCCCTTCATCTCCTTCAAGTAGGTTATGTCTTTATGAAAGTCCAGCTTGCGGACTGATAGGTGGAGCTGAATACTGTGATCTACCATCTCCTGGTAGTGAGTGGTTGCATTCCTTCCAAAGATGGTTTAAACCATTTCGTCAATCTCCTAGTATGATCTGAGGACAAAGGATAGGTTGTCCAGCAAGCACCTGAGTCGCGTCCAGAAGATGGCTTCGTCAGGATATATGAGGGCACGAGTTAGGCGCGGAGAGTTGGCGGCAGCAGGTGGGGATCGAGTTTAACTGATGAGGACGAGAGGAAAGGTATGATCCTGTGAGATAATTGATTCTCAGGGCTCAGCATCTTTAAATTTGGCAGAGATATTGATAATAATTATTAAGGGTATAAAAATGAGAATAAAATTTAATTAGAGCTATCATTAAAAGTTGGTTGCTTTTAATTTTTAGATTAGGGCCCTATATATATATATATATAAGTACTTATTTGATTAATCATAAAGCAACCAAAAAACTTATAATAATAAAATATAGTAATTTATTTAATTTAAAATTCAACTTAATTCAAAAAATTACTCTTGGGGTTTTATAATATTTATCAGAATTAATTTTTGGTTTGCTAATAACGTGTTCTAAAGTTAGAATAACGAATTCTTATAATGAAGCATCTATATTTAAGTCAATTTGTAGCATTTAGAGTGATTTACAATAAATCTGTGATTTAATGAAATTTACATTTATTAATAGTATATATAAGAATATTAAGAGCTTTTTTGTTATGATTAAAATATAAAAGTCTTATATTCATTTAAATCTGGATAAGCTTGCAATCTACTTGCTTTTAATCATATATGCTCTAGCTATAACAATGTTAATATTAACAGTATATATTTTATTTATTCAAAATTATTCGAAAAAAATATCATTCTTGATATTGTTTTTATCATACGCCATGAATTTTTAGAAATTTTTCATTACAAGCAGAAAAGAATTAAGTTAAGGCAATTATTAGGTAAGTATACTTTAAAATAATAAAGAATTTCAGAATAAGAGTTATTTTGTGACCAACATGAATATCAAAGATTTCAAATCTTTTTTAATGCTTCCAGTAGCATGCAAATTTTATCATAATTGATTTAATTCAGCTATTTAAATCAAGAAAACCTAATCTAAAGAAGGGAAATAGATTTCTAAATTTTAAGTAAAGTATATTGACAAGTAATTTGCCTTCTATGATTGATAGTGATACGCTGCAAATAACACCTTATGACTATGATTTCGGAATGAAAAAGAGAAAAAACTTCTTAAAAAAATGAAATCAAAGATGAGGAGGAAGGAAGAAGATTTAAGACAAAAAATAACAAGAGAGCAGGAACCGCCAAGTGAAAAAGGCATGTCCTGAGACTTTGGTATTTTTAAATTGACAGTTAGGATGTCCTTTAGCCTCAAATGACTGGTCAATAATTATAATTATTAATTTTTGGATATTTTTACTTTACATTATAATGAAAAGCACATAATACAAGTATTGCAAGTTTAATCTCACTTTTGAAAAAGAAGCTCTATAGTGGTTATATTATAGATAGTTAAGTCAATTGTGTCTCCGAATTTGTATTTAATAACAGTTGAATGTAATTAAGAACTTTGAAATTTAAAAATAAATTATAAGATAAAAAATGGAGCAGCCTAATAATATTTAAACTTAATTATAAGGAAAAATAAAAGGAGGAGAGAATATTTTTAAATGAGGGGAGATGAGGAGAAGAATTTTAAACTTCTCCCCTTTATTATTGTAGGAATACATTCGATTTGGGTAAATGAAATAAAATTAAAATTAATTAATTATTAATTACCTTCAGTTATATTTTTGGAAAATGTCTCCAAACCATGACAATATTATACTCTCTGAATAGCGAATTAAAAATGAGATGGTGGTTGTTATCGTTATAATGAATTTATCTCATCACCCAAGCGATAAAAACCTATTATACTATTTTTGGGAGTTAGCTCAAAACCAAAATATCTCGCTTCCTGGGATGATTAAGTAATATTGCCAATAGTAAAGTCCAGCTTAAATTGCGGGATCTACCGTAGAATCCATTTAGACTTGAATTTTGATTCAGTTTGGATTTGATAACTGCCATGATTTTAATATTTAATTAATTTAATTTAAATTCATTTTCTCAAATCGAATGTATTCCTACAATAATAGAAATAGTTATGTATTATTTAAGAGAATTTATGGAGCTAAAAAAGGGATTTAAGCTGTATTTAATGTCTAATATATAATTAGGGTTGCTAAGTTAATAAAAAATTTTAATAATAAAAACTTGAAATTTTATCAGCTACCAACCATAAAAAATTAAATCGCATTGAATTTTAACATTTTTAAGCAAAGAGAACTAATTTATTCATTGATTTTAAGTGATTTTATTAATATTTTAGAAAATATAAAAAAATTAAATTAATTTACTAATTGAAAAGCGTAAACTTCTATGTCATATCTATAATGAGCAATTAAAGAATATCATTTTAAGATTTGAAAAAAAAAGTTTAAGAAAAATTACATAAAATTATTTTAAAATGCTTTTTAAATTAGAGCAAATGAAAATAACGATGACTGATAAAAAAATAAAAATTATTATAAATAAAATAATATAAAACTGTAATTGATGATAGAAGTAAAATGAAATAATCATCATTAACTAAATTTACCATCAGATATAGAATACTTAGACAAATCTCTTTATTTTGATCTATAGTAAAAGAAAACTTAAAATAGCAAACTTAAATTCACCCTTAGAATAATGGGATACTTAATGCAAATAAATAAGGGGAAGTAGCTATTGTAGGAATATATTCGAATTTGGGAAATTAATTTAAATTAAATTAATTATAAATCAAAATCTTGGCAGTTAAAGTTGTCCATTTTGAACGATCTTTGGCTCATTCGATAGAGAATTCAAAATTAGCTGGACTTTATTATTGGCGGTACTATTTTATCGCATCCCTGGAGCGAGATAACTCGACTTTAATGTGAGAATATAAATTAATGAATTTAGAGGTGTTTAATTAAAGTCGAGTTATCTCGCTCCAGGGATGTGATAAATAGTACCGTCAATAATAAAGTCCAGCTAATTTTGAATTCTCTATCGAATGAGCCCAAAATCGTTTAAATTAGCCAACTTTAACTGCCAAGATTTTCATTTATAATTAATTTAATATAAATTAATTTCCCAATTTCGAATGTATTCCTACAATATTAAAATACTTAACTAAGAAAAGTAAAGAAAAAGAGAATCATAAAATCTCATAAATTTCATAAATTCAATAACAATTGAAAGTTTTTGCTATATAAAATTAATATCTATACCTTAATGCCTAGAAAGATAGACCGGTGTGTCACTCACTGTTTACTTAAAAGATAGAATTATTCGAACTAACAAAAAAAGAATAAAACACTACAAAAGAGTAAGACAAAGCTAATGTGCTATGGCATAGTGCCAATGGCTATTGAACTTTAGTTGAACAAAAAATAAAAATAACTTACCGAAGAGATATCAAGTACTATATTTATAGTGAAAGATGAACAAACATCTAAGCTAGACAATAAACTATATTTAACTTCATAAGATATTTCCAGCTTACCATGAAACCAGACAATCCTTAAAAAATACCAAATGAAAAACTCTAAGATGTAATCTTCTAAATTTCACTCAGATAAGTTAACAGATAATCATTGAGTCACACAAAAAACAGTAATGAAACTTAAAAATAACAAAACCAACATCAGAGCAAAAACTTAGTAAAGTTTCAACTATTCCAACACTTTACACTGATAAGAGGTGTAGAGGAATAATAAAAATAGCAATTCAATTAAAATAAAATTAGGGGTTATCAAAGTCGATAAATTAAATAAAGTGGACATATTTGATAACTAGACAAACTAGACTAATAATTTTGATTAGTAAATTGTTAATGATTTAATAACCAATAAGCCAAAGCGGTCACTAAGATCAAATTCTGATTGGTAATCCCTGATAAGTAACTAAAAGGATATCAAAACATACTTTTTAAAATAGAATTATATATATTCTCATATTATCTGAATGAAAGATATACATAATACTCGATAATAAAATCCACTGTCATAGATTTATTTTAGAATGATACTATTATAGTAGCTTAAGAAATAAAAAGAGTGAATTTACTCTCTTGATTAACTGAATAAAAAATATATGGGTTAAACTTCAATATATCAAGGAAAAAAGATCATCAAGAAAAATGTTCAAACAAACAAAAATATAAAGAACTATAACCTATTAGATATAGGAAAAATGAGAAAGTAGAGGGAGAAAGATAAGAAAAGGGATAGAGTGAGAGAATGAACTAATTGGTGTCTTAATTATTAAAACAACCATAAGATAAAACTAAAAAAATACTTTACCAAAATAATTATTTTATAAATGTCATTCAAAGGGCGTAAAGCCCAACGTTTTGGATTTCTAATTATTAAACTAAAAAGCTACTGAATAGTGTGAACTAATTGCAAGCCTGAGTTTATTTTAGTCTTATTTATTATTTATATAATCTAAATGACACAATAATGTATTATAAGAATACGGATAGGATTATCAGGTCTTAGCATGAGGGGCTTGTCAGCAGTTATTATGCATGTTATGCCCATTGAAACTGAATAGTAGACTTAATAGAATAGAATTTCTGGATTAGATTAGGTGTTATATAGAGGATTCTCAGCATTTGATTAATTACATGACTTAGGCACTATATTATCAGTAATAAATAGTAAAATAAAAGTGGGACTCGCTAATGAATATTAAATGATTAATCAAATAATTATTTATCACACGCAGAAAAAGTGTATTGGTAGAAAATAAAAATATTAAAAAATAGATAATTTTAGAAAGAACCTATGTGAATACTATATAAATGAATAAGCAACCTGCTCTGTCCCAAATGACGCTTTTACAACTGAAAAATATTTTATATTATATAACAGTATAACCAAGCCAAATATTTAAGTGATATAACTTGAAAGTTTAGAATATAATGATAAATATTATAGATAAAGATCATATAATAATAATTATAAAAATCTATGATAAATAAAAATGCACTAATACAAAGCAATATTAGCCCCAAAATTGAAATTAAAAAATAAGAATATAGATTAAATTCTTTATAAATATAAAAATATTAATAACAAATTTCACTATAATCAGGGTCTTATTTTTTTATATTTTTTTTATATTTTTTTTATATTTTTTTATATTACCTAAAAAATTGCTTAAAAAACCTAAAATAACTACATGTAAATGATATAATTATATTTTTAGTTTTTCGAACTTGAGCAAGCTACCGCATTTACTATATGAGAGAAAGCGATTGTGACAAGAAATTTAAGGGTAATAAAGCAAGGCAAATGTCGGAGTCCCATTGATTATTGCCTCTGAAGATGAGGGACCTACTTCAAATAGTCCCTTCATAATGTTAGTTAATTTTTATCTTACAAAAATTCAAATCAATAACTATCCTTCTATATATTAAAGTTATTTTTAATATTGTTTTTTCTCTATCACGTTTCTTTAACATAATTAAATTTATATTTAAGTTTCATTCATACTTTGTATGTTAATGTTTATTGAAATTTACTTCTTTTATTTTCCATAATTATATATTTTTAATTTTTTGAAAATATTATTAATCATTTAATTATTACTATTCTTTATCTGATTGTTTATAAAATCTTTTTTAGTTGATTGTTTTTTTTTATTTTAAATTTAGTAAATTAAATATATATTCTCCTTTTGAGCAGTGGAGGCAGATGCACTCGTATTAAAATTCATTTTCCTACCATAAACCTGCTATCAGATAAGATAGAGGGGATAGTTCTATACTTGATGCACAGAGTATTTAATAAAGCACACACTGGGGATCAGTGATTCAAGTGAAAGATTAGAATGATCCTTGAGAACAATTAAGATAAACAATTGCAATTATTAAGTATATATTTTTTAAAGAGTTTAAGGGGGAAAAATGATTTATATCAATTCATCATCTCAGCAATCTTGTAAATAATGACTCTGAGGTATCACTTTTATCAATATCAACTACTTTTTGAGTTGCTTGGCTAATATGGAATTTATTATATCTATTCATTTTAGAAACACATTATAAATATAAGATTAATAGTCATTTAATAATAAAGTTGATGAAAGTTTATCAAATATAAATAAAACATTGTTAAAATTAAATTTATGATTATATATTATTATCAAGAAAATATCATCTTAGCATATTTTCAAATTTAATAATAGTTTTAATGATTTTTTATTCATCTTGATTGAATTATTGTTTGAAAAGTCCCGATTTTGCTGATAAACTAGCTCTTTTAATATTTTTCTCATCCTCTTCGTCTTCAACATGTTTCTATAAAAAATAATTGAGTCTAAAACTTAAGTTAGTATAATAAGCGTTTACAAGGAGATTTTTAATTTTTAGTTCTTTTATTTGAGTTTTTTACATTTCTACTTATAATACAACAAATTTTAATAATTCAATCAAATAATTAAGCTAATCAGCATTTCAATAACATTACTTAGGTGTCTAAAAAAGTCAGGAAATTATATTTATCATTAAAAAGACAAATATAATTTCCACTATCAAAGCCAATAAGAAAATTAAGCCTCATTTATATTCAAAGATGCATTTCTGAATCTTTCCCTCTTAAAAATAAAGATTTTTAATATTTTCAATTTTTCTCATGTGATAACTTCTTTCTACTCTTGTTATGATATTTTTATAGATTTAGTTTAATTATACTAACTTAATTTTATATATATATATTATATATATATATATATATATATATATTTAAAATGCACTTTAGATTTTAGTTTCTAAAATATAAGTCTTACACAATTTTTAATTCTTTCGCAATACTCATCCTATTTTATTGTGATCTCCTTAAAAACTCCTAAAAGTAAATATCACTATAGATTATAATATATAAAGAATAATATTTTGGGGTTTTATAACTTGCCAATTAATTGATCATCGTAAATATAGATATTCTCTAATGTATAAGTTTGTTAATTATTTAAGTAACAGTTGTTTTTGATTTATTATATTGAATTGTTTTGAATAATAAGTTATTAAAAATTTGTAAATTTAAATATTATTGAAGCATTAATTAGATAAATTTAAAGTATCGCATCTGCTCTACAAAATCTACACTAACTTATAACTCATTAAAAATATTCACATCTCCTTATCGTTGGTTTTCTACTGGTAGAACTTATTCTCTAAATCCTTCAAGGAGCCTATAGAATTGGCACACTGCTAAACATCCTCTACAAAATCACTTAGTCTCTAGTTACTTCTCTTTTTCCAAAGAAATTTTATCACTTCATGAAGTCTTCTAACCTTTTGATTATCTGCTGACCTCAAATGCTACCAAAACTGAGCCTCATTATCAAAATCTTAGAGATAAATAGTACTTCTCGATACTCCTTGACTTTTGTTGCCTTTTTTTAGCATTTGCCATAACTTTCTCTCTGAATCAACTGAGCATGCTATCAAAACAAATGCATCTTTCTTGAACTTGGAGTCACAACCAACGCTGGTTTTCTATTTCATTATCATAATGCCTATCTCTTTATCTTTTTTCTACTGTCAGAATTGTTTATTATCATATAAATAAAACTTATACATACTTAAAAAAACCACATTTTTTTAGTTGAAAATTTGATTAGGTTCTATCGGTGTTATCTATAATCTTTTAAGGGCATAGTAGTAATCTACATAAGCCTGAATCCAAGTTTTACCCAATCCAGTTGACATATCAATTATAGAGTAGTCTTCATTTGGGCTGATAACTAAACTTTCAATAATTGAATAGTATTTAGAATGTTGATAAACCTTACTTTAGAACTCCAGCATCTTTGATAAAAATATAAATTCCTCAGTGATAGCCTGTCTTTTCATTGACTGCGTTTTTATCCACTCTGATTCGACTAAGTTGAGAGTCGTTTCAATACTCTAAAGAGGCTAATCTTTGAGGCTTTCTATTACAAGGATAAGATAGTGTAAATTAAAGAAATCTTATCATCTTCATGCAGAATTGTAGACATGACTTATTTTTATCTTAGTAAAGAGAGGAATATATTCAGATGATCTCCCTCATCCTGATTTACCTCTATTTTACTTAATATAGAAAATGCCTATAAACGCTCCTCATTTTATATAGTGATTAATCTGAAGATAGTTTACTGCCATAGAAACCTTTTTGATTTTCGGAAATGATTGTAGCTTTCTATTATAAGAAACCAAAGAAAGACAAAGCCTAACCAAGGTAAACAATCTCTTCTCCATTCCATTGTATCTTAATATCAAGTTTGATTTTGTTAGTAGGCTGAGTGTAATTAACAAAAAATTGCCTGGTGAAGAATTATCCAATTACTGAATAATTATGCGCTTAATCATAGCTTCCAAATGAATGAAATCCACTTAGTTAATTAGATCTAAATCATCAAAAGAGTCAAGATAAGGTATCAGTAATTTAAGAAGCTCCCAACCTTCTTGCTTATACTCTTATTACCTCTAAGCAAGATTTATACTCATGATTATCACTACTTGTAAGTAATAGTTGTCGAAATGTTTACATAACGCAAAATATTTTCGCTGAATTAATAATTCAAAAACTTCTTCCTGAATATTGCTTGCATGATAATGAATCGCTAGAGCGAGGAGATTTTTGTTATCTATCAATTATCTAGTGAAAGTTTTTAAAAGCTGATTTTTAATTTAAACCGGGGAAGTATCATAATACGACAAAATGCTTAGAGCCAATTGCTTGATTTTACTGCTGTTGCCCTCATCTTCATTGACTTATTAAATATTGAGAAAATCCTTACATAGCTCTGATGATGGTTCGAATGTTTTTTTTTTAAAACTTAAAAAGGAGTTTGAAGATGTTAGTTCTAGATTTTATTTTACTATTTTGTTTACCTTTATATTCTTTGTATCTCTTTTTTAATAATCTTTTAGATAATTTCCTTGCTAAGTTCATTTAAAAGAGCTTAAATGAATTTCGATTTATCCTTAACATTTTAGAAAGTCATGGTAAAGTTCTGAGTTACTGATGTGATTTTCTAAATATTAACTTCAATAACCTTCTTGCTTGCCTTTCGCATCTTCTACGATAGTTTTGAAAACCGTTTACGTTCAACTATCTAACTTTAAGAACTAGTCAGAAAACAATCCTAATCATCGCAGCATTAAGAGAGATGTAACCCAAAATGATTTTCTATATTTTCAGAGAAATCTTCATTCTCACTTCTTTATTCAGTTAAAGTTCTAACCATACTTATTATAAAATTAATTATTGTAATATAATATTATAGTGATTTAATCACAATACTAAATTAAACTCTTTATTATTTATTTAACATGGTCTTATTAATTTATAATTAAAAAAATTCAAATAGGCTTCTATTGCAACTGAAGTTAAGATTCACAAAGTCTATTTACTTTTCTAAATTTTATGTAATTTTTAATTTTAATGTAAACATTTCGACAAAAAATAATTTTGTTTGGGTTTAATAAAAAGACTTTATAGTAGATAAATTTTGTTAAGATCACACATATTTAATAATTTTTGTGATTATTTATGCATATTAAGAATTCTTAATTTGCCTTTGTTAAATATTATAATTTATTGCAAAACTATACAGAAATTTAATTAAAATTCTGCAAAATAGAATTTAAGCCAATCGAATTCCAAATGAGTCAAACCTAAAATTAAAAACTAACTTTAATGAGTTTATGGATGATTGATTAAATAGATGAGCTTTCTTAGAATTTCTCAAGGGGAGTTGATTTGGTAGATTAAAATCTAAGATTGATATTTATAAACACCTCTCAGAGATATGTAAGCTACCTAATATAACTAATGCATTTGTTTTCAGTAAATGTGTACTTGCCAACTATAGAAAGCATATTGCAAGAAGAAAACTATGTACTTAATATATTTATGTAAAGCTGATTAACACACCAAAGTTTAAGGAGCTTTCAGATTACATCATATTAAAAGAAATTAAGTACAGATCTAAAATTATAAACTGCATTCCGTCATTGGAGAAAAAAGAAGCAAATTGAAAGAAAATATTCTTCTTAAATGTCTTGAATTAAATCGAGCCAGAGTATTTATAGACTTTAGTGTACCATTCACAATTCGTCATAAACGATCCAAGTCACAATTAAGAGAAGGGAGTTTATATTTAGATCACAAAATCTTGGCATGACAAACTCACTAAGCTTCCTTATATTTCAAGTAAACTTAACTAGTTATTATTACACAATATTATTAAGAGCAACCAGGCATGACTATACTATTACTGAAGCAGAGAAACATAAAAATTGTTGATCGAAAAAAACAAACAAAGAGAAACTTGGCAGTGAGCTTCTCGGGATTTAAGACTTCAATGCTAAGAACGCAGTAGCTAGAGAGCTCCAAGATAGCCATTAAAATAGATAAATTGATTATGGTTATTAAATATGAAATGAAACCCCATCAATGCAATTTTAATTTAATATATGAAAATTTAAAAGCTTAACAAAATTAAATCACATTTTTAAAACTCTAATTAATCCCTTCCTACTTATATTTCTTTTAATTCATTCATTGGTATTCTCTTTTATGAAAGCAACATGTTCAATTGGTTTGCTGCTATTAGAAAAGTTTAGTTTTATTTTTTTATCAAGCTAAAATAATTGTATATGCCTTTTGTTTGAGGTGAATTAGGATAGCAAAATATTTTGGGGATTTCTAAAACCTATAAAGCATACTTGCTTTATTGTTATGTTTAACCCTAAGATTATCATAAATTATAAAAACTTTTCTCAAACCTGTCTTTCCCTTCAGATCAGTGCAGCTCCACAAACTTATCGATATAACATATTTCCAATAAACTTTGTAATATTCTGTCCACTTATATTCGGATATGGCTGCAGCTACCTTATTCAATTCCAGACCGCATTATTTAAGGTTTGCCTGGGTATTGAAAGAAAATTCGTCTAAAAATAATATCGAATAGTCATCCTTTTTCTAATAAAAAATCTAATTTTATATTTCATTGAGACAAGCCACTATCCAAAATTCACCTTTTATCTTTCATTTTAGGTTTTTTTTCAAAATAGATTTGCGTTTAATTTTAAATTTTTAAAACAGTTTGCACAGGAATGAAGGCGAAATTTTCATATCAAGAAACTTTCTATAAAACATTCAGCATCTCTTATGCAACGAAACACCTGATTGCTGTTAATGTAATTATAACCCAGTTAGGAATTTAATATGCTCATTTTAAACTTTTAGCGTAATTATATTTTCAAAGTTAACTAAGAATGCAATTCATTCAAAAACTAAGACTTATTATAAAAGTTGCTATTTCATTATTATTCTAATTATAGGGCCTTCCCTCATATGCGCAATAACAGATGAAAGAGTTTTAGAGATTCTTGAAACTTATGAGACTGAAAATAAATAAATAGAGTCGAAACCCTCTGAAAATCTAAAGTTTATGATGTATTGTAGCTGGTAAAGTTTAATTAATTTAATATTTTATAATAAATTAAATAAAATTGAAATAAATAATAGCACTACAAACTAATGATTCAAAAATTTCGACAAAAATATATAGAATTAGAAAAATATTTGGAAATTTATGCAATGAGTGGAAAGTAAAGTGAAAGTAAATTATTGAAATTTAGGAATTAATATTTAATCATAACTTAAAATGGTTTATAGTTTCCTTTACAACGATTGTAACTATACTGGAAACAGACAAAGTAATTAAAAGCATTATGAAAGGGAGCATATAGTGGACAGGGTTGAGAAGTATTTGGGAAATAAAAATGTGTGCTAAAAATTCTTTCGTAGGTTTGGATACCAACAGTCACTTTGCAGTCACAGGAAAGAATATGAGAAGAATCTGAAACAATAAACAATAAGAGAACTGTAGAAACTCTCGGACTTAGATTTAAAATTAGAGAATATGAGTCGTTCTCCCAAACCCATAAAGTGCGATGTAACGCTTTACTTGGTATAGATCAAGTTAAGATAATAGCAGATGCAGTTTGAGGAGGCTCTATTCAGAGCTATGATCATGAACCCTTCAGGGATTAAATAATGCTTGACCTTTGCTATGATTCTCTTAATGACTATGAAATAAAAGATATACCTCTTGATTGGTGCAAGAAGAGGGCTTTCTCTTCATGGGCGACGAATCACAAGCCCAAAGTTACATTGGATTTCTTTAAGAAACATAAATACAGGTGGATTGAGACAAGAGTGTGGGTTAAGATGAATCACAAATGGAATATCTATAAAGGCCCGGGATGATAAGCATAGTATGGTATGGAACTATTCCTGGTTGATTTGAAAGGCAAGTACGAATAAAATAAGCAATTTATGAAATTTTGGTAAAGTCTCATCGTCATAATGAAACCTATGAGACAATCATCGCAAAAAACTTGACGAGTTATACGAAATCGTTGAAAAACTATTACCTAGAAATTTTTGGTAGGACACATAATCTTAGAGAAAATTGGACAACACTTGGTAATCAGTTATCACAAGTTAAATTGATAATATTAGAAAGTAATTGTATTAAATTTTAAAAGTTAAAATCAAATTACTAAATGTGATTAAGTTCTCAATCAATTAATTTTAAGTAATATGAGAACTCTTTATCATTTAAGGTATCAAGAATTCCATTTCAGGGATTAACTTATTGATGAAATTCTTATATTTATATAAAATTATTTTTGCAATAAGAATAACAGCTAATAAGGATTTTTCTCACAGCTAGCATAAGAAAATAGAGATTTGTTTCACTTGAGATATTAAGCTGTTGCTTAATCAGAAGTCGATTACACCCTTACTTAAACTCAAGAGCAAGTCATTAAATTATTAAATGTTAGTACTGAATCCTCAAAATACAGAAAAACTATCAATAATCAGATGTTTATTGGGTGAATCAATAATTATTACAAATACAATATATTGATAAAGTTACTAAACCAAAATGAAAATGAGACCGATTGATAAAGAATTCAATTAAAAATAATGGCTTTCTTTGATATATAGTAAGTCAATCAATAGAAAATTCAGTAATTTTAGTATTATTTATTTTAGACTGCCAATATTTTTTCAGTCATAATTTATTAATTTTATATAAAGAATTTAAATCGAAGAAACTTTCCTAAAAGAAAAGCATTAGCAGGTCGGATGGATAATTTTATGATGTTTGAGATGAATTTTACAAAGAGATAGAAATAATGGAGAATATAGGTTATCCCAGGAATGATAAAAAACTATAAATTTATTGACGAACCTATTTCGGAAAATGCATTGAATAATTGAATACTAAATTTTATTCAATCGAAGGCATAAAATTAATGTTTAAAATAAGATATATATATTGCTATTACGATGATGACTATAAATTTTTTAAAATTATCACTTAAATATCTGATATTAATAGCATAGTTAATTTTAATTGAATTAGTAAATTCTATTTTGTAGTCTATTTTTTAAAAATAATTTTTAAAAAATTTCTGCTATTTCTTCATAATTAATCATAAAAAGTAACTTTTTGTAACTTTATATTTGAGTTTTGCTACTTTCTCTGTCTAATATTACTATTTAACATTGATTTAGACTTTCAATAAAAAATTATCATTATTTTTAATATTTATTCAATATAATTTACATTTAAAAATTCAATTTAAAGATTTATTATTTTTTTAATTTTTTATCATTGATAGAAATACTTATTGATCGATTTATTTTGAAGGCAAAGAATTCTTTATATATTGTTAAGAGTATTAATTTTCAAAATTAGTATATCGATCATTAAAATAATGAGAAATGTAGATAACTTTTTTAGAAATCATTTTTTAATTATATTTTATATCTTAACTCTATGAAAAATTGAGCAAGGATATTATTGCTATTTAAATAAGCGAAAGCATAGAGGCTAGCCTGCGAAGACGATAACACATCAGCAGCTGCTGGCGGGAATATATACTATTTCTTACCTGATAGATACTCAACCAATTAAATGTTTGACTTTATAAAAAAGTTAATCATATATCAATTTAGATTTATTATCAATGTTCACTCATTTTGTGAATTCCCTAGCTTTACTGAGTATACTAGATAATAATTATGGATAATTTCTTAAATTCATTTAGAATTTTTAAAGAGAGTAAAATCGCTAATTAATTTAATAATTCTTATAAATGTTTTTACAAGGAGATATCTGCAAGCTTACCTAATTAAAAGACATGAGATAATTAGATTTGATAATTTTAAATGATAGGAATTATATAGTATAAAACTAAAATTAGAAAGAGTATTTTGAAATATATGAATTAACATGCATTTTTGCTTTTAAAATCGGTGCTTCTTCTATGAAATATTATGAATATGAGCTCTAAAATGACTAAAATTTAATTAGCAAAAAGAATTGGTTTATCAATTGTAACTATTGAAATTACAATTGAAAATTTTTAAATTTTCTATAATAATAATATGATTTTTCTATTAATAACTGATAAAAGATTTAAGTAAGATTAGAACAAACTAATCATCTTCGATTATAGCTCAAACAAGAAATTCTAAACTTTTAGTAATTAGATTACTTTATAAATTTTATCCAATTAACAATTGCAAACATTATGTAAAGTAGAGATTTCATTTTTTTATTTTGTTAAGTAAAATTAGGATTCTTATCTATTTATTATTTCTTCTTCTTCTTCATATCTTATCTTTTTCCTTTAGTTTTTATTATTATAGAATACAACAAATATTTGATTTATTTCCAAGTGTAAAACCCCCAGTCAATGATTTTATGGCCAGTTCCTCCTCTAATAAAACTCTCATTAACAAAAAGGTCTCCTCTCCTAATTAAAAAAGCATCTTAATTTGTTTTATCGATAGCCTATGGTAGTTTAAAAGGTATGTTGAGTGTAAAAATGTCTTCTTCATTTAAATTTAGTTAGTTGAAAATGAGCAGTTACATGTAATCGCAAAAATAAGTTCAACTCTTTAAATATTAGTAAAATAGTAAATTTAAATTCATAGAGACTTCCCGCTTATCTTAAATAGTAATTCCTAATTATAGTTAATATTTTTGGAGTAAAATCATAGATATACATTGTCTAAAATTTTTAGATTTATTATGGGAATAAATATCTGTGTATTTATTAGATTAAGGTTTAAAATATTTTAAAGGAAAAAGTATTCATATCGGTAAAGCTTTATTTATTTTATATACTTTATAAAGGTAATTTGATTAGATTTATAAGTACTCAGAGTTTTAATATAATATTCATATTGAAATTTAAACTTATCATATAACTTTCTCATGAAAATTCTAATTATAACTTAATTTATAAATCGTCAAAAATTAAAATAAAATTTAAAAGGTTTCTTTTTATCTAATTTCATTAATTAATTGCTTCTTTAATCAATTCGATGATTAAATTTGAAAAATAAATTGGCTCTTAATTTAAAGAGAAATGTAGATTTTAAAATAATAACTTAACTTAACATTATCATTTGTGGAGATAAATCATTTAAAATGATTATAAATAACACGATAAAAAAAGATTATTCTATTAGTATCTCAATATTCATTACTTAATTAATAATTTAATATGTTCACTAAATGAATAAACATCTTTAATTGACTACATTTACCATTAAGAAACTTATTCTTTGAAGTACTAAATAAAGATGTTATTTAAATAATTTAGATTTTATGTTATTTAATTTTAAATTCATATATTTAGAACTTGAATGACAAATATTGTTTAGAATAACTAAAAAATTGTTAAAATTAGGGAGAAAGAAATTTAAATGAAAAATCAAAGAATAATAATTATTTATCAGGAGTGTGGAATAATTAGATATATATATATAACATTGACTTTGACAAGTGTGGGCTACTATATCAAAAGAGCATTTCTTTCAAAATTCAAAGAGATGAAAAGTATAATGGGAATTTAATTTTTGAGAGAGATTGGGTAGGTTGTAGAAGCTCAATAGAGATTTATGTAATTCTCCAAATTACTGTCCTTGCTATAGTCTCTCTTCCTATTGTTGCGAGGTATATTAGATTGTAGTCTGTTTTCTTGATTGGGACTCTACTCTATAGACAATCTTTGGGACACTTGCTGGCCTGTTTTTCTTTTTCTAAAGTTAACTTTTTGTCATTTCAGGTTATGCAGATTTAAAAGAATGTACTTAATGATGAAATCTTTAGGGGCTCTACTAAATCCCTTTACAGTTAGCTATATAGTTGAATACTTGATTTTCCCAATCATAAATCTTGCTAGAAAAGAGAGCATTTACACTTGGATCTAACTTTCAAAATGCGTGATGTACTTTTGCAAAAAGTATATGATAAGAGTATTCATGCATTCTTCAGCCTTTTATATTAGCGGAGTTGGTACAGGAGCTGCTGTACCACTTCTTCCCTAGTGACATTAGTTTGTGTTCCCGTCTTCCTTATCTCTTCACCTCTAGAGCCTTCCCAGCTATCATGTTGTGTGGCGTCTTTGTCGATATTCTTACGCATGCCACATCTCTTGCAATGCAGCAGGAATTATCTAGTTTAATTTATTTCTGATAAGGGCTGGTACAAGGGTTTATGTCAGACATTTTAAAATTTCAGTTTTTCCAACGAGATTGAGGATGAAACCTGCAACAAGGGCGAACCAGGGTGACCACCCAAATTCAATCATAAAAGTAAAAAAATCGTGAATATAATAATTTCTAAAAATTCAAAAAAAATTATTTATGAATTAGATATAATTATTATTATTATTATTTTTAGAATTTTAAAAATCTTTTGAATTATTACATTAACTTTTGGTACGAGAAAACTTATACATTTTTACTACTTAGTACCAGTAAAAAGAAATAAAATATATAATATATTTAATTTAAATTAAAATATTAAAATTTAAAAATTATTTTTATAATCTTTACCTTTTATTTTAATAAATTTATTATTAAAGTTGCATATATTAATTTTAGCAAATCAGCAATTATTTTTTAAAGTAACAAATCCCTAAGACTTATATTGCTTGATTAATATTAAGTTTCTGATGTATGAATAAATTAAATATCATTTATAGCAAAAAAAGCTTTCATAATTTAAAAATATATTTATTTTATTAAATTATATCTTTAAATAAACCATCTATGGTATACTTTTTTATAGTGCAATAAAATATCAATAATATTTGAAAAAATAAAAATCCAAAATATCATTAAATTGCAAGAAAAAAATATAGATTTTAAAATAACAAAGTGTTATAAATATTTATAAAATATTTATTTTAGAATATTACATTCATAATTTTACCACTATTTTTACTGATTTTCCAGGAACTATCTCAGGCGGTGAAAAGTACAACATAGACAAGTGTTCGGGGAGCTGAGATAATGCGACCCCCAAGTACTCCTTGACTATGACTAAATTTTAATATGGCCGTTTGTAAAAATAATAATATCATTACATATAATTCAAACATTTTTGAGGTCCAGATGGTTTAATGCTGTGATAAGGGCCCTCACAAACTGCTGTCTATGCCAATACATTCCATGTGGGAGATCTTGACTGCCAGGTGCTTGACGTACTCCGTCATTAATGTTAGAGGAGAAGCTTTACTTTGAAGTTCTATGCAATTTTTTCTGAGGTAGCTAGCTTTACTCCTAATCTGAGAATAAGTGTCTTGGCACTTATTCATTCAATCTATTATGATTCCACTTGAGTTTAAAGCATTTCTACTCAAGAATCAATAGTTCCTCGAGCCAGATTGTATACTAATCAAGACTTCAGTGTTAGTATGAATATCCAGTCTTAAATGGAAGGCAGACCCTTTAAGATGACTGCTTTCGAAGACTCTATCGTTAACATTGCTAAAAGTGAAGTTAATAGTAGGGTAATCGAAGGCTCCAGTGAAAACATTGGCAAAGCCAAACACAAACGTGATGTAATCATCAACAAGAGCCTCATGACCAGCTAATGGGAAAGTAATGAGACCCTCAATATTAATGGCTTAAATCTTAGAGTTGGTCATAGGGACATATGAAGCAAATGGAAACATCTCCAATTGTGAAATCTGAAAATCTGAAGTAATCGTAATCGAGGATGACGGTTGGGTTTTTTTGATCAACAACCTAGAAGAGTCTAATTGATGGAGATAAAGCTCTAATACACATTTTTTCATCAGCAATAATAGCTTCAACTTCGGGGTGCTTAGTTAGATCACTGGAAGGTTGACGAAAAGAGATGGTTATCAATAGACATTTGGTTGATCTAGTTATGATCATGTACTGTAAAGGGCCCTTCACCTTTGACTTCGACTTCGCTAATCGAATGTGTAATTTACATCTGGTTGTGTACATTCTAAACTGGCTGTCTAAAGAGGCCCCTCGCCTCCTTGGTAGGTAACTAAATTGCAAAGCCCAGCTGCTGTTTGATCAAGTGGCACTCCACGACATGCTTTATGTTGTCGTGACCTTTATAAGAGATTCTCTCCAATAGACAGGTAAGCTATGAGCCCAGCTTTGGCAAGCTTAATGACTGCTCTTGGTCTACTTACTGGGAGCAGCGCGGAGGGCGACAGCTTCACAGTTTAGGCGATGGATGCTCGCCAATGTCCTTGAGAATGCAGTTATTCCTCTCAAGCATGACGCGTTAGGAAGGAGAAAGTTAGGAATAAAATTTAATTTAGAATAATTATTGCATATTTAAGTAATATAGGCCTCTAAATTTGGTGGCTTGTTTATTATTTATAGTAGGTCTATATATGTTTTTTAAGTCTACCAAATACTTACAATAATTAACTTCTTATTTGAATTTAAATAAACTTTTAACAACAATCTTATTCAATAAAAATTAATCTTTTAATTATAATTATATGAAATTCAATAATTACTTATTTTTACAATTTGTAGGACATAATATTTTTATAAATAATTCTTAATATATAAATTATAATGACAAATTATTGCATTAGTTTATTTTGAAATACATTTAAATTTTATATTTTTTAATAAGAAATATCATTAGTACAGTGAGAAGTACAGTCAAGCTAAATGACATTAGATAAACCGAAAATATATATATATATGATTGATAAATAAAAGAGCATTCTAGAGTGTTTATTATCACAAATATTTAAATAGATGACATCTACTAATGGAATAATTAAGCATAATAAGTCTAAAATTAAAATAATTAAATTACTTTGATTGCTTGTAGAGTAATTATTAATTAATTTTCTACATTAAATTGGGTTTCTACTCTTCTTTAGCCTAGAGAATTTTAGCATTATAATTAATTATTTACTATTTTAATTAGTTATTTTATTCTGATTAGTTATCTCAACTTTTTCCCTCTCCCTCTTTAATTCTTTACACAATTATAATATTGTCTTAATAATTTAATAACAATAAAATCAAACATGCATATAAATTGTTTATAGCTTGTGATTTATCAATTTGAAAATAAATTTCTTATATTTTTTCTATTTGCTTTCTTTGGTATATATTTATCATTTAGATGTTTCTCTATATTTATAATGATTCATTAATTCTGTATTTATTAATTATTTATTTGGGTAAAAACCTAAAAACTCTTTCTGTATTTCTACCATTGTCTATCATTGCTTTAGCAAATAACTTACACTTGATTTTGTTTTGTGATTTAGTCAATAATGTGTCATAAAATACTTTTATGCTAAAACCCCGTTAGTCAATTAAGAATGAAGATTGGGAATTAAGAATAATAAAATTAAAATTAAATTATTATTGGCTGAAATTAATTATAATTAGGCCAAAAACAAATATACGCACCCTGATTGGTTTATTTTATAGAGACAATTGTTCGAGCCATTGGTTTTAATAATTAGCCAAAACTTTAATAATTTACACCAATAATAATTTATTCTTAATTTCATTATTCTTAATCCCCAATCTTCATTCTTAATTGACTAACTGCGTTTTACATTATATCCTTGAGGATAAAGTTTTATTTTATTAACACTCTTACTAGATGGCATGTTTTATCTAACTAAAATCATTATCATAAATAATATAAAATTCTAAATTAATGAAAAATATAATATCTAACAGACATCAATGAAATCAATTTGCTTACTTCAACTACAATAGGGTTTTTATTTTAATGCAATCACATCTATATCAGAGGCATTATTGCTAAGTATATTTATTAATTCAGATTTATCAATTTTAGCAATTTAATGCTATGAATATCGCAAATATCACTGAACTAACTTTTTACATAATTTATGGTTCAATAATATTGAAATTAAATATCTGGATTTAATAAATTTAAATAAATATCTTAAATTAATAATATCAAGACTGAAGAGACATTACTATTGTTTAGGATTGCTTTGTTCTCAATTTTTTCATTATACTTATTATTTTTGTATTCTTCTAACATCATCATTTTATAAATATTGATAATTCTATTAAATATAAATAAATTTTGACTCTTGTAGCTTAATCAAATTAAATGTGAAGTCAAGGCATAATTTATTTAAATAATTTCACAATGCATATATTAATTATATAAATTGTTTCTTTTAATTACATTTTATTAAAAATTAATATTAATCGTAAATCTTTGAAATTAAAGAATTGTTTAAAATAATCACATAACGAATTATATTTATATAATCATATATAGTTATTAAAATGGAATTAAAGGACATAAAGTAAATGGAACTTCACTCAGAAATCACAATCCTTTATGAAAAAATTAAACAAAAGTAAGTAAACTTCATTCTATTAATTCATACAATAATACTAATTAGACACTTTCAATACATTCCATCCAAAAAATTCTTATATTTTTTCATAATTTATAAGTTGGCCAGTTCAATCTGCGCACTCATTATTTCTCAAAAATATAATAAGATTTAGATTTTAATAATTTCTCTAACAAATTCTTATAATTATTGGATTCATCACATGACTGTGTTAAAGAACAAACAGTTAAGAGAAAAAATAACATTAAATATTAAAATGCCAAACAATATTCTTAAATTTTTTTAAACTATTTGTATCATACACAAAAGTATTCTGTTAATTTAATTTTTAATCACTTCAGTATGATTTAATTTACATTTATATATTTATAGGCAGTTTTTATAAATTTGTACTTCTCATTCTTCCTATTTTTTTTTAATTTTATAAATAATAATATTTTTAGAGAATAAATTCTCAAGTCTTATGATAATTTATTAAAGTATATTTCCTATTTTTAAAGTCATTAATTTAGTAATTCTTTTATTTAAATAGCATAAAAAATGAAGATTTTATTTAAAAAGTAAAAAGCTATTATCAGTTGTTAATAATATTTTATATTTTAAGAATTCAATAGAAAATCAAATATTAATCTTTTTAATAGTTTTAATTTTAAATGAAAGTGTCTGGAACAAAGAGGTTTATTAAATTTCAAGAAATTTATTAAGATTATTACCAAGACTTGTTTTTAATTGATGGAAGCTAAGAAGAAGATGCCTAGATTTATATCTCAATTATTATTTGCATAACCAAAATTAATACTAACTAGTATACTTCAAATTTAGCTGCATCTCAGATATTTAATGCATCTTCTCCTTAAAATACTATTATCCAAAATATATATAAACCTTATCATTATCCTTTTACTTGGAAATGAATATTTAGATGACAAGTGGTTAAGAAGTTGTAATACCGAATAATTTTAATTGGGACAATAAATCAATCAATTTGCTTGACCAAAGTGTTAAAAATATGTAAAAGTATTTGTAAATAGGGAGAATAATAAATTCAATTACGTGAAAATTATATTTAAGTCTTTTTTTAAAGTCCATTACACTATATTTATATCTCTGATCTTGTAAATGTGCGATTAAGAACATTAATACATTATATTGAGAAACTCTTTGTACTATTTTCATTATTTATGAAAAATTATATCAGTAAAGTTAAGTGCTATTTCAGCATTCAATTCCTAGCTCTCATCTTGCTTTTAATATAATAACTGAATACAAAATGAAGTTAACCTCTGAATTTTTTATATTAGATAGTTTGGTCACCACCTCATGCTACCATATAAGCAAATGTAAGTTGCTTGTTAACCTTGAAACACTTGATTAAATCGAACTTTCATCCATGTCAACATTCATTGTAAGGAAATCGCTGGAATTTGCAGCTAGCAATTACTATCAGGAGTCTCTGAACAATGGGTACTCTATTATACAAGAGTGACACTAGAACCATTCTTCATTAAATTTTGGTATTCCTCTTCTAAAAAGCTGATATAACTATCTTCAAATCTGCCTGTTTGGGTAGCTGGGTCCTCACTTTGGGTTTTCGGCATATTCCCAAATTAATATTGCAATCGAGTTGACTGATGGAATCGAAGCTATTGAGATAATAGTGCTACCAATCAAATCAAAAGGAGATATCTCATGGAGGAATTAGAGAAAATTTGAATATTTAAGTAAGTTATCATTAATAATCAAAAATTTAGATTCTATATAATTATTAAATTAAATAATATTTTTAATTGACGAGCTAAGTCTAAAAAATAGATTTTGCGTTAGCTCGTCATAAATTATTAACTTTGATTTTGACTATATTAACTTTAATTTATATTTAACTCATAGACATATAAATATATTAATTATACATCCAATATGATTAGTGAATATATAATAAAAATTATTATTGTAGGAATACATTTGATTTGGGGAAATAAATAATAAATTAATTAATTCAATATTAAATTCGTTGCAGTTAACTTACTGGAAACCTAGACAATATGGTACTTGTTAGATACAGAATCAAAATCAGCTTGACTTTACTACTGGCGGTACCCCTCTATCGCATCCCCAGAGCGATATAACTTGAGTTTAATTTTGACATTAAAATAAACTAAACAAATCACCAAAAATTAAACTCAAGTTATCTCGCTCTGGGGATGCGATAGAGGGGTACCGCCAGTAGAAAAGTCAAGCTGATTTTGAATTCTGTATCGAACAAGTACCATATTGTCTAGGTCTCCAGTAAGTTAACTGCCACGAATTATAATTATTAAATATTAATTTATTATTTATTTTCCCAAATCAAATGTATTCCTACAATATTATTGGTTATTTTAAAAACCTATTATATCTTAAACTTTAATAATCTAATTAGAAATACTTTTTATTAAAAACATTGTTCACTTTTAAATATTAAGATTTATTCGCTTTAGCATAATAATCAATCAAAATATATTTAAAATTCAAAATGAGGATATATGTTATATTTTTATATTTTTGATTTTTTAGTCATTCTTTGGTAAATGTAAATAATTTCTCTAAATGTCCTACTTAGATAAGTGTCCCGAGTGCTGAGATATCGAAGAATCTTGCTTTCCTACCCCATCTTGTAGCATTACTTCTGTGCCTTTTCACAATTCTAGATTTTAGGGTAGATTTAATGACGATATTATAAAAATGTGACAGAGTAGAAGGCTTTGCTAATAAGCTTTCCTCTAATAATATTTAGCTTTTCCAGGGTGGTGCCAAAGGCGAATTCCATTAGCACAATTATAATATAGTTATTGATAGCTTGGTTTCTATTGAGGTTATAATGGGTTTTTGAGGCCCTCATTCACACGCTATAGATTTTTTGGTATACCAGCCAATATAGTTCCCATTCATCATAGTTCTTCAGAGCTAATCTAAGACTATTTTGTTCCAATAATAGGAGTCGTATTAGAAACTAGGAAAATTGAAGCCGACTCATGCTTTTTTAGTACCGAATTCAAGACCTCTCTCTCTAATATACTTTAAGTCCTTGTGCTTTCAGTTACATCCATCAAGTCAATTGGAGCTGCCACTTCTTGCGGCCCTAATTTACAATTCGATAAGAATTGATTTTAAGGCGCCATTGTTAAATTGTTAATCTCTCTACTAACCAAAGACTCTTAAAATGTATTTTTATTGCCAGAGGTGGCTATATCATGATGTGCAATTCTCTTTTATTTCATAGTTTATCCCTAAACTGTAGTCAGTTGTTGACTTGTTTTTAAGCTACTAAGAGGTAACAGCTGTAATGACTTTGAGGTAATGATCTCTTTAATGTTGTATTTAGGTAGGAGTGTTAGCTGAGGCGAGAATGCTCCAATAAAGGTAGTTAGTGAATAAATAATATCATCTCTATTAAATTTACCCCCAATTTCTAAATTTATCAATTATATATTGGAATATTTTTTTAATTTTGTATATCATACCTTTAAATATTAAACATGATTATTTATTCAATTAGCTATCCAATAAGAATTGAGCATTTAATTAAAAAAAATAAAACTAATTTATAATTGCATTAAATTGAATGTCAATAAATTAAAACACCCCTAACAATATGAGAAAAATAACCTCATGAACTTGAAAATACTCTATTATATTAAATAGATATTTTCATTTTAAATACTATTTAATCTTATATGATATTAGAGAACTAATTAGACCATTTAATCTAACTATAGGCCTACTAAAAGACAAAATAATTGATTAAATTAATTTACTTCCTAATTTACCAAAACCGATATTTTAACTGGAATATAGATGATAACTTTTCACTCAAATATGTGCAAATCATGCATGAGAATAACAATTTATGCTTAATTTCTATTTTCCAAATAGAAGATATATAGAGAATAAATATGCTTAAGATGATACTTAAACTTAATGCAGAATATAAATCTCTTGACTACTAATAATTTTTCTGATTAAGATGCAATAAAATACTAAAATTTTAAATTATTTAACTAAATCTATAATAGAGAGAATATAAATGAATGTTTCATTATGAATTTAAACATTTCTCTGCTGCCATAAATTTGATTAAATAGCTCTTTCTAATTGAAAATTGGAAGATCTGTATCATTTGAGCCTCAAGCATAAGATTGTGAACAGAAATCACTTTTTTTAATTTCATTCTTATAAAAAAATATTATCCAAGATAATGTGAAGTTATCCTCATTAATTCTACTTTTAAATAGTATATGACTGCTAAAAGTCTATAAGTTAATGGGTATAAAAATTACAAAATCAAAAACTTAATATTCTATGATATGAATCGTTATTTAGGGTGTTGACGTCACGGCGTCCCAGAGTCGTCAGGACGTCCCAGCCTTGTCAGGACGTCCCAGGGTCGTCAGGACGTCCCAGTGACGTCAGGACGTCCCAGGGTCGATCAGGACGTCCCAGTATCGTCAGGACGTCCCAAGTAATAATTTTTTAAGGAATAAGATAAAATGTACGAAGCACCATAATAGATTCTTTATGAATCTTTTCAGGCAGGGTTTTAGGTGTGCAAGCCCTAGTTAACCGGTGTCACAAGGGAAGGAACCCCTTGTTCGCAACCAATGCGAAACAATAATAGCAGGGGTCAAGGGGGTGGTAGCCCTTGTAGTTCGGAGGCAAAGTCTCCGAAAATCTTTTTATATATTTTTTTTTCGTCTATCTAGACATCACCCTGTTAGAGATAGGTTTCTTGTTCAAGCTTTAATTAGTTTTTGATAGTCCTTCTAACATCTGCTAAGATTTTACTCACAGATTCTTGACTTGTTTTAAGATCAAATATTTTTAAATATCATCAACTATTTCATTAGTATTCCTTCCATTAGGAAAAAAAGTAAACAGTATCTCTCGCAAAATTCTTAGTGGGTAAGTATAAGGACCAAGTATTTTCAAACCATTTTTTATATTTTATCTAGAACGACATTGACTGTTATCACATTCATAGAAGCAATATTCTATATATTTTTCAGAAGAAGAAAACATCACATGCAATTATTATTATTAGGATTTTTGTCATTATAAAGTGCTAGAAAGTACGCCACATCCTTATAGTTAATGAATAAGTGCTTTTGTGTCATGTAATGTTTGGTCTTATGTGATTTGTTACTAGAATGATTCCATATGAATAAAGTTTAATTAATTATTAACGATTATAATTTATCGATTAAATATTAATTTTTCACATATTCATACACATCATCTATAAAATATTTTTCAAAGGCTATGCCTCCGAACCTCCACAGGAGCTGCCGCACACTTGACCCCTGCTATAATTATTTCGCATTGGTTATTCACAAGGGATTCCACCCCTTGTGACCCTGGTTAACTAGGTCTTGCACCCTAACACCATGCCTGAAAAGATTCATAAAGAATCTTTTATGGTGCTTCGCACATTTTATCTTACTCTTTAAAAAAATTATTACTTGGGACGTCCTGACGAGGCTGGGACGTCCTGATCGACCCTGGGACGTCCTGGTGAAAATGGGACATCCTGACGACACTGGGACGTCCTGACGTCACCTTGGGACGTCCTGACGACACTGGGACGTCCTGATCGTACCTGGGACCGCCCTGACGTCAACACCCGTTATTTAAATAGTCTAAATACCAAGCATTTTCTAAAATTAACTCCATCTCTCTATTTATCAACATTTTAATTGAACTAATACTTTAAATAATCCTAATTAGGAAGAAGTGTAGAATATATACTTTTTAAGATATATTATCTAAATTTTAGCGACATCCTTAATATCATTAAAAATATTCAAGATGAAAGAAAACAAGAACTAAAAAGAATATTAAAGATAATGATTTACTACTGAATAATGAAATTTAGGAATAGATTAGTCCTAATACAATAAGTACTTAAATCAGACAAGAAGAAAAATTTCAAAAGAATGATTAAGCATATTAATTTAATATTTATTTAGAAAGGCCTTATATTTATAAAATTAGTTACATATTTAAGGATTTTATAGTTCTAATTATGGATTAATTACTATTACTCAAAGTTAATTTATTAATCTCCTTAAAACATAAAAAATATTATATATGAAATGCTGTTTTTAAAATGAAAAAGAGAATTTCTCAATTTATGTAGCATATTTTTAATGAAATATTAATAATTTTTCAATTACATTCTTCATCATGGAAAAATAGATTTTATTATCATAAGCCAATTGTTTCATAGTTTATAATGACAAAAATCTTAAGAAATATAATTAAGAGCATTGTTCTTCATTTAATTGATAAAACTATATTTAATTAAACCGTAGTAGATCAAAAATATTCATAATTTCAATTATTTATCAGATGTTAATAATTTCTTAAATATTCAAGAAAATATTAAAATCAAACTTAAATTTATTTAATAGCATTATCAATTTTACTGTAATTTTAAAATAATTAAATCTTATAATATAAATTAACTTTAAAATTATGCCTCAAAAAATGAAAGCTACTTTCTCAGCAACTAACAAGAAACAGTAAAAGTGATAATATCAATAAAAGCAACAGTAGTGTTACAATAACAAAAATAAAAGGAGCAATAGAAAAAAACAAGAATATCAATAAAGTATTGATAAAATACATTTGAATCGGGGAATATGTAAAATAAAATATAAAAATTAATTAAATTTATCAATTGATCACATATTTGCGACCTTTATTAAAATTTATAAATACAGTACAAAATTTAGTATATTAGTATGAAAATTAAACATTTTGCTAAGAATATTATCATATTCTACGATTTGGTGTGAGAAAATTCAATTCTAGATGTCATTCCACTTTCCATGACCAAATTTTAGTTCTGGATAGATTGTGTCCACTCTGTTGAATTTGGTATCAAAATTCGAAATATTTGCTATAGGTCTGCTAAACACTGCAATAGTTTACCAAAACCAAAAATTACTCTGAATTGTATGTTTAGTGGTCAAATTTTCAAAGAATAAGTTATTGGTGTAGAATTCGGTCCATGTTAAGGCTATTTATCGATTTGGCGTCACTGAACTAATTGTGATTATCAAGTTTTTATTATCAAAAATCAAAATCATATTGGGTTTAATTGGTAAAAACTCATTTGAATATTCGAATGAGAGGCAAACCCTACTTAGGCGAGGCATTTTATAATTAAATTTATGATCATTGCTGGATATTGGAAGCCTGTCAATGACCGGATTCTTTAACTAGATATTGGAAGCCTTTTAATGATAGACCAAGGAAGTTCGTTAGGATACTGGAAGCCTCTCGAATCTCCTTTTTCTAAATCCCTCTCACTAGTTGTTTTTGGAAGACACTAGTTGAGTAGTAGCAAGCCACTTCAATCAAAGGGTCAATTGATATCGAAACTTTGACTCTAAGATGGCAGCAGGTTAGCAATAAAGAAACTCACAAAAATTTTACTTTAATAATTTTAAAACTGGTAAGTATTTAAAAACAGGAATAAAGAAAAATCAAATCAGCTGACTAAGAGACATTTAGATTCACAAAATAAATCCCGCGATCGCAATCAACAGTGGTAATTTTATTAATCTTTTTTATAGGTATCAAATTAAAACTAACATCATTAGAGAGGAGCTCCATGAATTAATATTAAACTTTTGATTTTGAACTAATAGTTTGATTTTTAGGGATTAGGGAATATTTAGGGTTTATATTCTTTGCAGTTGTATTATTCTGAATTATTATTTTGATTAAATTCATTTTGGCTTTGTTTCTGATTTTGGAAGTTATTACTTAGTGAGTGATTGAGGATATTCTGATATCACATAAATAAGGGAGCTTTGTGAAATTTTGTAGTTTTATTGTTGAATTTATATCATAGATTGAATAAATTAAATCTATAATAAATCACCTTTTTAGTGTAAATACACTTTGGATAATATGGGTAACTTAGTTTAACTTAAGTTTAATAAGAATTATGTTTTTGGTTTTATGATTTCTGCTTAGATAACTTATTGTAGAGTAAAAATTATGAATAATTTAATTAAACAATGAATGATTGTAGTTTATTAAATCACTCTTATTTTTAACTCAATCATTTACTTGTCAAACTTCGAAGCTAACTGCTCCAACGAAAACTTAGGGTTCTGGCATTTCTTACAATGTCAACTGCTACCTCACTTGCCCTCCATATTTATTCAATGTTTTTTCTGTATTCTCCCTTGATTTAGCTATAAATTGCGCTTAAACGATGGTAAGATAAATATTTGACTTACTCTACCTGTATAAGGCTTTCTTTATCAAACCTGAAGAACCAGTCGTTGAAGGATCGTCAAGATCAAGCAGAATATATTTACTTGGTGCATGTATTCATCTTCCTTCTTGAATGGATAAATCAATGCGTTGTGGTATTCGCACTTCTTATAGGTTACTACCACTATTGGTTCTATCTCTGAAACCGCAAAAACCACTGCGCTCAGTTCAAACTTGAAAGTTCGCTTGAATCGCTTTTCGATCACCTATGCTTTATAAATGCATAAATTTGATGAAAATGCTTACATTGTAAATTTCTAAGATTTATCCACCAGGTGCAAGAAAAGAATGCTTGAAGGTGAAGCAGTGCTCCTTCGTCGCGCAGTTTGATTTCTTTTAGTTATTAATTAATGATTATATGATAATAATTATAATTATATGTATTCACTTCTTGGGCGCTGAGGCCCTCGAATTTATAGGTTTATATATATACACTCATAAAATATGACTCAATCACTTTTAGTTTAAAATAATATCTGTGAAGCTAATAGCTTGGAAAAAATAGGTCAGCCCATCTCTTGGGATTAAGCAGGTCTATACCTGTAATTCATAATTTCAATGATTAATTTAATTATTTCTTAGTTGCCTCCCTTAAAGAGGCCTTAGATTTGAACAGTTCTGATAATGTGAGAGGCGAGTTGAATACCAAAGATGATTGGATGCTATTCCAGGCATCGATCCATGGTTCGAAGAACTTAAGTGACAGTGAGAATTTATTCTTCGGAGTCTGCTATGAAGCTGCGTTGCAAAAGCGTTGCATAGAAATGAAATTAATAATTATGATTTAACTTAACTTAATATATTTATAGAAATCAAAACACTTAACAGGGATAGAAGATTAATGTATGTAAGTTATGAATAGAAGACAATTAAATAAAACTTAACTTTTATAAAAAACACATTCACTTAAGATACTCTTGTAATCCCTCAAACTTTTGAAAATATACTTGAAAATTATTTAATATAGTCAGCAAAAACCTGTCTCTTCACCCTGTGGGTTGTTGTTCTTAGTCACCCTTATCATCACTACCATTCAAGTTGGCGACAATCGATGATACTTCCTGCTAATCTTGTGGCAAGTCTGCTGCTTAAGCATTGATGAAATTCTACTGTTGGTAGTATACTGATTGTTCTTGCTGAAGTGGCTGCTGCTGATAAACTATCTACTCTTAGTTCAAATTTTGGATCTGTCCAACAAACTGGTTCATCTGTCCTTCATAATGGTTCATCTGTCCTTCATTCTGTTTCATCTGTTGTCCTTCCAGTTCTGACTGGCCCAACTTTTGAATTAGTACTTGCTCTTGCTGTTGCTGTTGCTGCGGGATCTGCTGAGAAGCAACCAAGTTCTACTAGTCCTGATCTTGCTAATGGTCTCGAGATTACTGCTGTGAACCTTGATTTGGACTTGGCTTGTGCTAATCTTGGAAATTTAAAAAATGCGCTTGCAACTGATCTTGCTTTTGTGGTTACTGTTAAACCGTATCCTGATGATCAGCCAAGCCCAAATCATCTTGATCCTGTTGTTTAATGTTCTGGTACTGCAACTAGTTTTAAGATTGCTTCTGCAACTAATCATGCAATTGTACATCTTTCTATATGTTGGGCCTCTAAATACAAGCCTGATCCATCTAAAATCCTTGAGAGTGATTCTACTGTATTGTTGTCCAGGCTGATCAACTTTAACCTAGCACTACTGATGAATGAGAATAGCTTGCTGTTAGTTTAGCTGCTGCTACTTCTGCTGTTGCATTTCTTACTCTTGCTGCTCTTTCAGCAATCGTTATTACTCTTCAAGCTGTTGCTTTTGTTGTTGCTCCTCCAACTATCTCTGTTCTTCAAGATTAATCTGCTCATCTAATAATCTCTGATCATAATGCTATTGCAAATCGATCAAATATTGTTAATCCAATTGTTGCAGCTACTGCTGCTATTGCATTAATGAAACGTCAGATTAATCTTAAATTAGTGTTAAATTAGTCTATGCAGGAAATATTTCTCCATCTTTTTGTATTCCTCCATCTGAATTTTTTATAAAGCGAGGAGATTAGGATTGCTTAGATGGCTGCTATAAAATGGACTAATTTTTAACAATGTCTGCAAACGATGAAGATTATTGAAGCTGGGTTTTTTGATTTCGTTACTCTTATTATAAAGTATTAAGGATTTTTCTCAAGTTTCTTTTTAGTAGGTGAGGGATGGGGTTATGAAGTTGGCTTCTACTGTTAATTTTTATAGATGGATAGCTGAATAGTTTACTAAATGCTCCCAAAAGCTGTGTTCATTTACTGACCTTTGAAAAGATTCATTTAATAATTCTTAATGGGGCTTTAAGACACTTTAGCCACTATTTAAACTAACTGAGGTATTCTTAATCTACTGTTAAATAAATTAACTCCCAATAAAGGCTTAATGCTAGTTTAAGGTTTATTGCTGGTTCTTGAAAATTTAAGCAGTTGCATTTTTATTAAAATAGCTATTATTCTATTGCGTACCAAGTTTACTGTTGCATTTTCCAGTTGGAGTATAAAGTTGAGAGTTACCAAAATGCTGACCACCTAATGGCATAGAGTTCCCAGGATTTGAATAGCCTTGGGGTAGATTCTAATTAAATACTGGCACTTAAGCTTTTATGAAGCATTGGTTAATATGATATGGGTTTTAATGAAGCTATTGCTGGCTATTTTAGCTTAATGGGGTTTGGTTCAATGCTTGATTAGATTATTTCAATTAAATCAAAGCATCCTAAGAACTGGGGATTGGCTGTTGCTTTCCATGATATCCTTCTTTAAGCTGCAATAATTATTTGAATCGTTTTTTGTGTCCCAAATTTAAAACATCATTAACCCCATTATTAGGTTGATTTCCACTTGCACTCCAAGTGTCATTCTGTTGATTCAGACCATCTTGAGAGGAAAATAATATATACTCTTCGTTATTTTGAGATTATATACTTGAAATAGTTTGGGTGTCTATAATCTTAGATCTGGTTTATATTCGGGATCTTTTTCATCCTCGCTGGTCAACTCATCAATATGCATAAGATCGTACAAATCTATCGATTCACTCTGCTCAGCATGGCTTTTATTGTTTTACGAAGTCTTTGCATTCTTTCTCAATTAAACCTTATTTTGCTAGCCCTTGTTTATCTTATTGAAGACCTTGGCCAGCATCAATTAGAGTGACCTACGAGTTTAAGGTTGGCTTTATTTGATTGGAACTCTGATAGTGCAAATCTTTACCTTAACTATTATCATGCGAATCATGGTGCTTTTACGAGTCGTTGGTAGCTTGGCAGTTCATAAAGTATGTGCCCATATTGTTTTAGTATTATTTGGTTGGATCCCTTCTATAAGGGATTCATTTTGAAAATATAGATTTGGACTCTGAATTTATGAGAAGGCAGGTGAGTTGAGGAAAGTACTATGTGATGATTAGCTCCCCAGCCCATGATGATTGTAGGGAGAGCCGTAATAGTTCTGCTGTTAATAGCCAGGATACTCTGATTTAACAAAGCCATATTAACTTTGAATGGAGCTGCTTGAAGAGCGAACTATATTGATATTGATTAATCTCTTTTCCAGAAGGCTCTCCATGGTTTAAGGCTCGCCCAGTTACAAAGTATGTCTATTGGAAATTACAAACTTAAATATCTTAGCTCTGATTGCGACTTTCATTTCTGTCTCCTTAAACGAGTTGGGGGGAATAGCCTATATAATTTTAATAACATTGGGTTTATGTGGAAGATAGACTTATCTTCCTTGATGTTTTACACTGTAGACAGCTCTATATTAAGTCGGATGATTGAATAGATTAATAAGCAGTATTGATCTTGGAAGCGCTAGAGGAGCTAGTAGACTTTAGAAGAAATAGGTGGCAAGAGTTGCTTTGTCGTTTGAATTAAGGAGTATCCCTTTGTTAATTCAATAGCATTACTTAAATCTAAGGGAAGTTAGAGATTCAAATTCTCTATCAAGAAAGTCCTTCTGTCATTTCCAAGATTTCTAAGCCTATTAAATGTTTGAAAGTTTAAATAATTACCTTGAAGTGTTCCACACGTATAGATTGAAATTCAGCCTGCAAATCTTTTCGTCCAGATGCTTTAACAAGGCCTAGTAGAATACTCTTCCATGCTTCAGAAGGTCAGGATCCATTCCATTTTGAAGTGATTGATTTGGATTATTATGCTTTGAAAACATAATAACGATGTCTTTAAGTTGATTACTCACATCTAATATTAAATAACGCTCATAATGAGGACTTTTGGGATCAACAAATCTATCAAATTTATCAGGGTAATGGACTAAAGAATAAATTAAGGAAAAGCAATAAGTTTACCTGCACAGAGTTCGGGGTATTAATTTCTAGCTTTGAACCTTTTCAATTTCTTCACAATATTGGTGATCAAGAATAATTCCTGGCTCTTATTTTACAAATGCAGCAGCTTGTTTATCTTCGTCATCATAGTCGATGTCACTTGTGTATTTGTAAGTGAGCGAACATGTTTGAGTTTACAAGTAATCAATCGAATACTTCAAGTCTGCTACTGCAAATGCCATCTCCTTAATGAATACCTAAAATATTTAATCAATGACAAATACTTACCAGCTAAAGAATCTTTAAAAGAAATCCCTTGCTCTGATGCGAGTATCTGCTTAGGCTCCAAGAATTGAGACCTTAGGTCTCTTATAGCGTTCTTATTTCAAAGACGATCTTGCTACCAGCATTAATTCCAGCATCATTCATCAATTCCAAGATGAGATTATTGACCCAAGTGTTTTTGCCCTCCTAATCTTTTACACTAACTGGAAGTTTGATAAATTGATGTCTGCTGCTCATGTATTATAACTTACCTTCTTTGTCGCATTTTACAACTGCAAAGTGACTCTGAGGAATTTCCGATTTAAAATTCTTGAAAACCATCTCAACTATCAAAGTACCATTGTCTTTGAAAAAGTTCTTGAAATAGGATTGATTGTCTTTGACAAACTGGCAAATACTTTATAATTTGTACAGGTCATGACTCTATATATTCAAATCTTGCAAGAGTGAGACTTTGTAGCTTCTCAACTTACTATCAAACGAACACCAATTCAATATCGTTAGGAGAGGAAATCTTATGGGTGTAGGAAGTGATCGCCCAAGAAATAGTGGGAGTGCATTTGAAGCAAGCCTTAAAGCATTATTGTGAAAGCCATGGTATTGGGAAACATTGGAACATCGTTGAGAATAGCGAGCTAGCCCATAAGTTCTGTAATTTAAGAATAGCTGCTGGGGTCTTGTCGAAGAGAGATTTTAAAGATGCTATTTTGATTGAAAATCAAAGCTTTGTTACGTATCTTGAATGGAAGCATCTTAAAGTGTAAGTCTTTTCCTAGTAATAGTGAGGAGTAAACATGAGTCAATAGTCGGGTTCTTGAAAGAATGGGGATTCAGTGAATTTGATCTATTCCTTTGGAGGCAATTACTGAGTAATTATGATTTATAATAAGAAATTAATTATTTTAATCCAAAACTTAATATATTAAAAAGTATTCGTATAGATTAGATGCAGGTGGAGTTAGAGTACTCACTTAAAATGTAAGTATCTAAAAGTAAATCTTTAATTTTATTTTTATAGTGGTCCTACCTGGAAAGACCACAGTTGTCACAAGACAGTTGCTGCGTAAGACGACAGGGAGAAGGGACTAAGGATTTGATATTTACGATGACGAAGATGAGAATGACGATGAAGAAGAAGACAAGATTTTTTTAGAGAGATTTCCATTTTTGATTAGACTTATAAGTATTAGTATTAAAGTTAATTAAATAATTAACAAATTAAACCTTTCGTATTATAAATTATAAATGTAGTCATAGAAATCTAGAGGGAATGTCTTCATGTTGGATAAAACGTAAAGCCAGGACTCTCTGAGCGTCTTTTAAATCACCTTGACATACTCAAATCTTAAGAATGGGTGATCATCTGGGTATTTCTCTAAAGCTTTGGATTTGATATATGAACTGGTAACCCCCTTTTCCTGTTAGGAGAGCTGATATAAAATCTTGAATTTCAGAGTCTTTTCTTTGGTAGGGTTGCAAAGTTTATCCTGATCACCCATAACTAAAATATCGTTATCCTTAAGGTTGATGTACTGGCTCTCCCTCTCTGACTTTACATTCAATCTCTAGGCTTTCTGTTTTTATCTAAACCCATCCCTGTTATCAATAAACTCTTTAACGTCTGGTTGCTTTTAGTTTAGAGCCTAGTTCAGGTCCACTTCATGTATTTTCAATTATCTTTTAATGATTCTAATAAGTTAATCTACCTCGTCTTGAGTGCTCAACTTGAATGGTGCAAAAATGGCAACTGGAATTGATTATTTCCTTTTAAACACTTTAAAGTAGTAATACGTTCCTATGAAATCCATTTGCTTATCTCTTAAGTTAATCATCATCTTATGAATTATCCGGCACTAATCTTCCTGGCTGGGTGTAATACAAGCATACGCAATTTTTATTCATAAATCTAGTTGTTCATATCCAAATAGTACAATTTCACATCGTTATAAGATAGAGGATCCTATTCGTTATCAAGTATTTCGTCCACACATTCTTCGACTTCTTGCATATCAACATTAATAGCTTAATTTGCTGGATCTGGCATTTAGTTCTGCACAAGATTTCCAGGCTAGGAACTCTGATGGGAACGTGTAATTGGAGTGCTAGTACTTTTTTTTAATTAAAGACGAAGTCTAATTCTCTTTTTATATTCTGATCTAGCATCTTCGAGCACCTACTTAATTTTTAGTAATCAGAATAAGCAACAGCCAATTAAAGTTCATTGAGCCTGAGCATATGCTTAAAATCATTATGGGTGGTCATTAATGAATAGTCCTTGTAGGCAATTCGCCATAACTTTTGATAATTTTAGTTGGATCTTTAAATACTGCCATAACAACGTATATCTGTTTTTTTTTAGGGCAGTTAAGTGGGAGCCACCATCTATCTAAAAAGATCATACTCTGAGTATCTGGAGTTTTCAATTTTGTAGTTGTCTTAATTGTACGAGAGAGTGCCTGAGAAAGTATTGAGTTTCCCGGCTATGAGGTAGTATCCTCCCCCCCCATAATGTATACTTTTCTTTTTGTAGTCTGATAGAGTTTTTGACGCTGAGTAATAGTAGCTGATGAACATGGAATGTGCGAGCAATAGTTTTGGAGCTATGGCCTCATCAAAGTCACTTTTTATATATAAAAATCATTATAATTTTTACAAAAAATTTCAAATTTTTCACAAAATTTAATTTCTCTAAAATTAACGATTTTAGCAGTTTTAACTATATTAACAAATTATATCAAATTTATTTTAATTCTATAAAGTGATTAAAAAATCATTTTAACTTTCATTTAAGATTTTTAAAAAGACTATAAATGTTCTCCTTAAAAAATTAAAATAAATTAGATATAATTTGTAAATATAGTTAAAACTCCTAAAATCGTTAATTTTAGAGAAATTATATTTTGTGAAAAATTTGAAATTTTTTGTAAAAATTATAATGATTTTTATATATAAAAAGTGACTTTGATGAGGCCATAGCTCCAAAACTATTGCTCGCACATTCCATGTTCATCTGCTACTATTACTCAGCGTCAAAAACTCTATCAGACTACAAAAAGAAAAGTATACATTATGGGGGGGGAGGATACTACCTCATAGCCAGTTTCCCTTAGGCAGCTCTTTGACAATCGATGACGAAGCATCTGTAAGCCTTCTGGATGATCTTGAACGATTCTTGATACTTTATGCCATCAGAAATTGCCAGTCCTTCTAGTTTGAAGTTGTAATGCAGGCTCCAGAAATCATCGCACATCAACAAGAATGTTTGCAAAGAACCCTTGAACATTAAAGCTTTTAAGTTCCCATTCTTTTTTATCGTGAAGTGAGTGCTCTTGAGAATTGAGAAAATGCTTCCTCCTTTATCAAATATTCTTTTGATTTTCTATTGAGAAGTATTGCCGAAATCAAAGATCAAAGGTAGATAAAGTGTGTAAAACGAAACATCAACAGACTCGTTGCTGTTGGAAATTGAATGCTTCGTTATAAATTTTAAATTATATTTTCTTATGAATTTTAACAGATATTTTGAATTAATTATTAATATAAACTTAAATATAAAATGAAAGCAACTCAAAGAATGAAACTCTCAAGCAAGCAATCTGAAAAGCAGTAGCAGTCTTAGCATGAGCTATCGCTTTACCTCAATTGTCAGCGATGTTCATCTCAGTCAACATTCCTTTGAAGACATTAAACAAAGTAGGGTGAAGATCCAAGATAAAAAAAATCACTAAATGGGGCCCTGTAGTTTTGGGGGGAATTTCGTTCATGTTGTTGCACCTGCTAAGTATATTAACAATACTGGGACTCTCCTCAACTCTGGTGAAGTTCCTCCTCAAGTGGATTCCTTATAAGGAGGTTTGATTATAAAGATGCCATTGGAAGGGATTGATGCTTACTTGAGAGACTTGCTTGAAATCAAGAGCTTGAATAGCGATTATTCGCTTTGCCAATTCCTCGAGCAGTTCCTAAATAACTTTCGGAAATCCAATGAGGTAAGGAGAATAAATTAAAATTTCAGAATTACTCTAATACAAACTTAATTTAGAAACCTGAATCAGTTTATGTGGATTAACCAATGCAGTTGATTTAAACAGGATTACTATCTATGATTTAGAATCGCAATGAAATAAGCTCATCTGTACTTAAAGAATGCAATCCTTATCTAAAGCCTAAGAGAAGCAAATCTTGCTCACAAGAGACTTGAAATAGTTAAGATGTATATGGAAGATTAGTTAAAGCCAAAGTAGATTTCAAAGAAGTTGCGCGTGACCGCTGAGTTTGTATCGAGAACTGTAGAGAATTTTAAGCATTAGTTGAAAACTAAAGTATTGCATCCTAAACAACCAACAAAATCTGGCAAGAAGAAGGAGAGAGATAACGAGCGGCTGCTTGCAGCAGTAGGGAAATGCATTGAGTAAGTTGAAATTTATCAGTGTACTGGCAGGATCATTCATAATCGATTGCAGGAAATGATAGTGAACCAACCTTAAAAATATAGCTTTAAGGTTCCTTGCATCTCAACAATTCATAAAAATCTGAGCAGTTTCATCTGAGATTCGGTAAGACAGAGGCAGCTAACGTCAAATACAGAGATCCTGCCTATAATTGCAAGCAATTATGGGTGAGTCGACTGCTGGCATAGTTTTTAAGAAAGGAAGAAGTAATTATATCAGTGGATGAAAGCAACTTCAGATCCGATTACTTTCCTCCCAAATAGTGGGCATTAAATTAGAAGAGCATTCTTAGTAAAAGGAAGAGTAGTGATAGCAAAGTTATCTCAACTAATAAATATAGCAGAGTTATCGCAGGCGATAAGGAGTTGCAGTATTGAGGGATGCTGCTTGGAAAGTAGTAAAATGAAGAACTATTTTAAGAATCATCCAAGGAGTAGGATGAAGTGTCAATGATAAAATCTCGATAACAACCTGCTAGCTAATATTGCTTCATCTACTATTGAAATACGATCTAATGCCAAGGTATAATAATCAAACAGCCAGCTATCGTCATCACAAATTAAAGCAAAGCCAAATTCAAAACCCCATTCTAGTACTAGTAGTTTGAATCAATCAAAACCCCAAAACCCTTTCAGTAGTTTGATTGAGTTTTTGATTGATAAAAGTAGACTATACATACTTTATTAGGGTTTTAATAGGGTTTATGTAGGGGTTTAATGTTTAAATATTAGTAATTTAAGTGAGTATATGCGAGGTATGGGGTCAGTTTATGATAGTGAGTATATAGATTTATTGTTTAAGTTGCGATATGGATGTGATTAATATAGTGAATAACTCAAGGCTGTTCTGAATTATACGTCTATAGCAAGGCTACTCCATAAATCTCCAGCAACTGTGAGGTGTTACTGTCTATTAGCATTTAATTTAAAAAGATAGCATCTTAATTCTAAGCCTAAAAGACCTCTAAAATTTTAGCAGCATCATATTGAATATCTTATTAATGATAAGACTCTTAAATACTGTGCTCATTTCTCTCTAGCCTAGAGAGCTGTGATGTTTTATCGCCAATTTCCTGAGCTTCACATCTCTGCTTAATCTATAGCGAACATATATAAAAGAATGGAATATCTTACAAGACAGTCAATCGCATTAAGAGAGTGATTGACTTTAATGTTCCATTTTATAAGGTTAATTTAAATTATATATTCGATTAAATGCAAAGGGCTTAAGAGCATAATATAAAGTTCATACACGCTGATGAGGCAGTATTCACCTTTAATACCTTCATTACAAGGTCTTGGTATAAGAGGTACAGCAACATTGAAGTATATGATTAAAAGGTTAAGGTTTAAACTTATGCAATACTTGGTGGAATAAGAGAAGATAATGGCCTCGAGACTTATGTTATTCACCCTCGTTCTATAAAGACTGAATAATATATT
>ARYC01000742.1:0-30100 GCA_000711775.1 Oxytricha trifallax | reverse complement strand
AGACAGTGAGACCTCACAGTTGCTGGAGATTTATGGAGCAGCCTTGCTATAGACGTGTATTTTAGGATAGGCTTGAGTTGATCATTATATTCATCACATCAATATCGCAACTTAAACAATAAATCTATATAGTCACTGTCATAAACTGACCCCAAACCTCGCATGTACTAACTTAAATTACTAATATTTAAACATTAAACCCCTACATAAACCCTATTAAAACCCTAATAAAGTATGCACTAATAGTCTACTTTTATCAATCAAAAACTCAATCAAACTACCGAAAGTGTTTCGGTAGTTTGAATGGCGAATCAGAAAACTGCAACAACTAGCTCGATGCCCTTAAATAGAAATGATAATAAATTCAAATTCTCCATGTTTAATTAAATAAATTACTTTTGTTAAATAAACAAATGATTTTTAATTTTTAGTTAATCTATTCTAAAATGAAAACAATCATACTTGTATTCATTTTCTATTTATTTATAATAGTCTCCACATATTGATTATATTCGCTAATATTATGATTTGAAAAGTAGAATATTATTAATATTAAAATGTATTTTTTATGTTATTTTATTAAACTATAAGTGAATTTTAAGTTATGTATTAGAAATCATTTTTACCTATTTTTAGATAATAAATACTAATTTTAATATTTCTAATCTATAATTTATTTACAGACAATACTGTTTATTATTGAATATTTTTTAAAATTTAAATTACTTGATTTTGCAAATAAATCAAACATATATTTTATTTTTGTATATATTAATATTCTAACATTAATTTAATATTTTTTACAAATGGCAAGTTTAATGGTGAAACTAGTGAATATGGAATAATACATGATATTAACTATTACAATCAATATGATTAATATTAATTCTTTAATTTATTAATTATTATAATTATAGAACTTCTACATTAATGCCATTTATTTTTACTTTAGTAATACAAAATAAAGATGATGAGAATACCAATCATCTGAGGCATGTATTTTTAGTCTTAAAGTTTCAGAAAATGCATATATGATATTATTATTGTACAACAGGCATACTGCAGTTCTCCAATTTCATATCGCACATTATTGAAAAATACAAATGATGTTTAAGAGCACTATCCAAGAAATCAAAAACCCATAACCCGTTAGTGAGGCTTATAAGTGCATTGATTTGTAAGGAATTTGTTAGGGGGTTGGGGTTATTAATAGGTTTCAATGTGAAATTTATTGTAGATGTATTTAATTATCACTCAAAATGCACTTTTGGATCATGTGGAAGAAGTCTGAAGTTTATCTTTCTTATCCACAACTCTATCTACTCTATTGATATGTCTATTCTTGAGTTTAGTTTTATTATTATTGACTCTGCCATTTGCTTCATTGATTGAGAAACTCTTGTTTTGTCAATAAATTGCTTTATTCTTTGCCTTACATCCTTCTCGCACCTTGTTGAGTAGTAATTTTGAGAGGCATATCGCACTCTATTATTATTCCTACTAAAGCCACACATCCCACTAAAAGACACCATCTCTCCAGTCTTCTCTTTCTGGATAGTACCCTTTAGCTCCCATTACAGTTCCAAGCCTTGATACTTACACTATTAAGGCTATGTTGAAATCAATAATTGTTACTATTACTGGGGAAAAGTTCAACATTATATTCTCAGGCTTGAGATCTCTGTGAACAAAGCCTAACTTATGAAGATCTTTGATACCTTTTAAAGCTTAGGTTTATATTAATGCAAACTATCTAAGTTTTCTTTGATCAGTTATGAAATCTCTGAGTGTCATTTCAAAAAGTGGTAGTCTGAAAGCTATGATCTTTGGCTAGGAGAACAGCATCTAGCTTTATTAAGTATTTGCACTCTTTAAACTTAGCCTGATTGAGTACTTAATACTCATTAGTAAACTCCATTTAATATTTATCATCACTAAGGAGATAGTTGAAAGGATATACCTTGTAAGCATACTGATGATCCTTAATAACTTACTTGTCATAGGAGTCCTCTAGAATTAGGTAGCTTTAGAGAAAAGTATCTAAATCAATCTATGCTAGTACTAGAATTTTCTTGTATTATATTTTAATCATGATTTTAGTGACCTCTGATGCTAAGAGGTTGCGTGCAATCCTCACATACTCTGATTCGCTTGCGTGTTAAAGCTCAGCAACTTAAAGAGGATTCCTTCCTTGCTTTCTTTTGTTGAGCAACTTCAGTTGAGTGTCTTAATCTTCAACTCTATCTCATTCTTGTGGGCTTTTAAAAGATTCTTCTTTAAGTCTCTTGCATGAGAGTACTGCTTATGCCACTCAAAGAAATCATCCTTTCCATCAACTTTGTCATGCTTTAAGTAGACAGTAGGCTTATCTTCCTATGGACCTTCATATGCCTGCACCGGATATATTTATGAGTGAAGTCTTCTTCACACTTCTCACAAAAATATACTTCAACTTCCTCTGCTTACATTGAAATTTAATTTCTAACTTTCTCCTCCTCTCTGTCTCCACACCCTTGTTTGCCATTTATTTTCTATTATTAATTTTTATTATAATAATAGAGACTTCAAGTGATAGCTCTGATAGTTCCTTATGAGTGTTCATCTCGCAGCTATCACACTTTTTATTGCTGCCAAAGGTAAGTCTAATTTAGTTTGATAGAAGTGCTGTTGTTTCTCTTAAAATGTTAGCGCTCATATTTAAATTTTAATTTAAAATTATAAAACAGCCTCTATAACTGAGAGCTTATATGAGAGGTTTGTGGGCATACAAGTTTCAAGGGAAGTTCTTAGAGTATTAGAGAAGAATAATGAGTGTTAAGAGACGATCCAGCTCTTAATATGTGTGAGGAAGTAACCGTTTTTACTTTCAATAATAAGTTGATTATAATACGTACCTATTTAGGAGGTGCACCTAATTAAGTACGTACTGCTTTAGGAGGTATTTTGTGATTTTATTATTAAAATTAGGGTGCTCCTAAATAAGTTCTAGCTTTGATTAATGCTCCTAATTAAGTACGTACCAATTTAGATTTAAAAATATGGAAATATAACAGTAGAAATTGATATCAATCTCTCAAGTTTGTAGCCAGTTCTCAAAACATTCTCCATATCCTACTTAGAGGTTGACCTCCTATAGGATGCCCATATTTAATAGTAAGTTTTACAGAGTATATAATTTAAATCAATAAACTTAATTTTGAATATCATTTCTTAGATCTGTAAACAAGATGGACAAAGATTTAGAAGTAAGGAGGATTTGCATCGCTACCTGGTCAGCAAGGTAATGAACTCATTGTAACTCATCTTGATTATGTAATTGGTTTGTTCCTGCCAACGATCGAATGCACTAAAATTTCATTTCTAAGAGCGATACTCTGCGAAGAGAAGAAAGCATTGAAAACTTAAGATGTAAAGTTTGCAGAGATTTCAAACTATCCAGAAATCTCAGTGACTAACTTATATGATGATGCTATGAATGACTCAGAGGTTTCGCTGTACCTGCCTACTAAGAAGCAGTTGTCAAATAAACTATCTGAAAGAAATTATTTCTTTGGCATACTTGCAAGTATTAAATTTGATTACTTGAAAGAAATTATTCAAGAATCTCATAAGAAATGGTACAGCATCTCTTCAGAAGATTAGGACAATCAAGGATCAAGATAAGTGAGAGCTGGCTATCAGAGCTGCAGAAGCACCCTTATATTAAGTAAGATTTTTAGCTTAACTCTTTAGAAAAATCTGGTACTGGCATCTTCTTGATGAAGGAATAGAGCAAGCTTCACAGAGAGCGAAATCGCAGACAAAGTATGAAGTTAGCAAGAGGCTTTATTCAAATATTTAGCCTCCAGAGTCAATTAACGTAGATGCTGGAGCTGGCAGCAAGAGAAGAAACTTAGGAGGGGGAAGCAAGAAATAGAAGAAAAGAATCCAGCTCCCTCTAAGAATTTTAAATGTGACTTATATATTCATTAACTTAACTACAATATTTATTTATATACATTCACTCTTCCTTCTTTAGCACACTTTTAAACCAATTATTTATCTACTCTCTTCGCTGAGCTTTTAATAAAGTCTACTGTATCGATAGGTAGGTCATGCATTAAGTGGTATAGCAGTAGTTTTTTGTAATGATCTTTTATTATACCCCAGTAGAACTCAATTCTATTAAACTATGGACTTTAAGGTACGTTGAACACTGGTTTTATTCTTAGTTGTTCATACTCTTCCTTGTTTCTTTAGTCTTATGAACAGAAAGATTATCAACGAATAGTATTATCTCTTATTCGGGGTACTTCTCTCTCAGCTGTTCTGAATACTTTATATACTGTTCTGTCTTAATAGAGCGAGGATGAATAACATAAGTTTCTAAACCAGTATTTTCGCTCATTCTCCAAGAATTGCCATTGTTTATATCTTGACTTTCTAGTCATATACTCCTCTTATACCAAGATTTCTAGATGAAAGTGTTGAAGGTAAACACAGCCTCGTCAGCATGTATAAATTAATATTATTCTATTAGGCTCTTTGCATTTAATTATAAATATAATTTAAGTTGTTGTTGTAAAAATGGCAGAGTGAAATCAATCACTCTCTTGATACGATTCACACCTTTGTAAGAGATACCATTTCGTTTATAAATGTTTGCAACAGACTATGCAGAGATCTTCAACTCAGGGAACTGGCGATGAAACATAATAGCTCGTTAGTCGACAGAGAAGTGAGCCCAATACTTCAAAGTTTTTTCATTAATAAGATAGTCAATATGCTTCTATAGAAACTTAGACTTCCTCTTAGGCTAAGAATTCAGCTATTATTGCTTTAATTACACAGCTTTCAAGCAGTGAGAACGAACAGTTGAGGGACTACGCTTTAAGAGCAGTGCAATAGACTTATAGTTCAGTACTGGTTTGAGTTATTCACTGTATATATATAACATTAATATATAAGTTTAAACACTAAATCTATATACTCTTCATCATTAATAGACCCCAAAAGCTTGTTATTTGTGTCTCGCATTAATTTAATAACGCCAGCCCCTAACAAATTCCCTACAAATCAAAGCACTTATAAACCTCATTAAAGGGTTTTCTGGTTTTGAGTAGTATACTGATCAATATTAAAATTATAATATTTAGACGAATTTCATAAGATATTTATTAATCAACTCAGGAAGTTATAGCACACTTGAGAAAATTATAAAGTATACTTATTTGTATATAAACCTTTTAATTTAGATATATCAATAAAATCTGCGAAATATCGCAGCATCTAAGATTAAGGTGATCGTACTCGAGCTAATGTTTCAAAGTGAAATTTAAACCTTAATGGTTTAGAAAGTAAGATTTCATCATTTTATAACGTTTTAGGCTCTACTTATTCCCAAGAGATGACCTTATCATTGTGTTACTCAAGCTAAGCTATGTGACTGAGAAGCTTGTTTAAAATTCAAACCTACAATATTATGGTGTTTCAAAAAACAGTATCAAGAAGGGTATTTATAGCATGTTCTATTGCCAAGCTCAGAAAGAAAAAAGAATTATTGTACTCATGAACAATAAGGGAAAATTATGGTAATGGATTATTCACAGCGCCAAACAATGGCAGAATAAATTATAAGTGAAAAAATGCAACTTTTCTCAAATTGCATTCTAAAACAAAGTAAAAGCATCAGTATCGACTGTAATAGTCTTTCATCATGCTAAACTTGGTATAACCTTGGACTATATACCCACCTTAGAATCCAAGATGGCATGAATCTTAGAAGGATGAGAAGAGAAAAACATTTTTAAAAGTGAATGATCATAATTAGTAACAATTAGAACTACTTAAATTATGTCAATCAGAGAGTTATCTAGTTGTTGTTTAAAGTTTGATTATATTATTAATAAAATTAAGTTTAAAAATTAATCACATGGAATGATGGTGATTATGTTAATAGTAGTCGTAATGGATATGGAGTGATTATTATTAGTAATGGTGATATGTATTGTGGTGAATTTGTGAATGGTTAATATATTCATATTTATATTCAATGATGAAAGACATGGATTAGGAACATATTATTGGAATTATGGTAACATCTATGAAGGATAGTGGATGAATAGTAACTATCATGGCGAAGGAGTTTAGTTATATGCAAATGGTGACATCTTAAAAGGAACCTGGAAAGATGATAAAAAACATGGAGAATTCATTAAAACTTGTCCAAGTGAGAAATAAGTAAAGATTTAGCTGAAATACGATAATTTTGGTGAATAAATTGATTAATTAAGATTACACATGTTCAATTTTAAATATTAAATTAAATATATATTTTTAGGTACTCTACCTCAGTTTTTTATGTATAAACTTGTTTTGCGGTAGAGTACCCTAATTATATTAATTAAATTAAATAAATAAAGTTGAATACAGCATTATTTTTAATGAAAAATGCATGCAATAAAAATGTGATATATAAATCGAGGAATAAAATAATTAATTAAAATAAAAAATAAAAAATCTTTATATTAAGTCCCCTAATGGAGCACTAAAATCTAATTTATAATTTAAAAATATATTTTGTAATTATGACATGCATTTTTTATTAAAAGTTATGCTGTATTTAACTTTATTTATTTAATTTAATTTATATAATTAGGGTACTCTACCGCAAAACAGGTTTATACATAAAAATCTGCGATAAGTACCTAAAAATATATATTTAATTTAATATTTAAAATTGAACATGTGTAATTTTGATTAATCAATTTATTCACCAAAATTATCGTATTTTAGCTAATTACTTATGATATGGGCAAGAAAATAACAAAAGATGAAGTTAAAACAACATGATGATTATTTAGGTTATATGATTATGTAATTATTCATTTAATAATTTACAATAAAATATTAAAATAAAATTGATTTAATTATCTATTTAACTTAATAATAAAATTAAATATAAATGACTTTCAAATTATTTTAGCTATTAAATGAACAAAAAAATATTGCTTTTTTTTAAATATGATTAATAATTTACTCAAATAATATAAATAAATTTTTATAATATTTCTTAATTTGCTATAAATTGTCTTTCATTTTAATAAATTATGATTAAACTTAGTAATAATTAGATTATTAAATTATAATTATGGGAGTTTTACTTAATTTATATTTATTTTCTTATTTAGTTTATAATAAAAATATTTTTTTTTTTTCAAAACAGAATTACTATCTTAAAATGAAATAAGCTATTAAGCAATCTATAAAAGGCAAGACTTTTAAAAATGTAAGTTATTAACAAACTTTTGATTAATCTAAATGAAATTTTCTAAATAGGCACCCCACCTTCTAGAAGGGTAATACGCAGTAAAATTATAATTTAGAATTTAATGTTCAGGATTTTTAAAATTCCTTGTAATCTTACCTTTATTCTTATAGGAAGTTGAAATATCCAATAGTCATGAATCAAGTAGAATATAATTAAATATTATTTTAATTATTTACTCGATTAAATATAATAGGATAGATATTAGAAATTATTAATTAAATTAATGATTAAAGTTTACCTTCTTAACTAATCAAAGATTGTAATTTGTCTAAAATATCTCTTCATTTTGATCTTTCTAATTGTTTTCATATTCATTTATTTCTAAAGTTTCTTAAACCTTTCTTCGTATCACTTTTCATTCGGTTATAGAATGAAGAATATAAAAAAGAATGTTTTTAGTATATTGAATGTAACTTAGATTTTTAAATTACTTTATCTCAATTTATATCAGGAAACTATAAACATTTGTTTCTATTTAATGTTATGTTTATTTAATTTACTCTTGCGAGAATTGCACTTATTAAAGTATAAAACAATAAAAAGTTTTTAATATAACGAAATACAAAAACTATAAAGAATTTAAAATGACTAAATAAAACTACATATAATATTGTATGTGAACTTTTGAAATTAAATTTTAATTGATAGATTAATAAAAACAGAAACAATTTTCTTATTATTAAATATAAAATGGATCTCATAGTTTTATTTCATCTATGGTCCTTCAAGTAAATGTTTTAACTTTACTTCTGTATTTTTATTGAATAATTAAACTTCTAGTACTATTGCGCTTAATTATCACTATAATTTTACTAATCTTTTCATTTTTAAAAATAGTAATTGTGAATATTAATCAATTCACTAAACTGCACGCGTTCTGATAATATAATAAAACGGGAGATATTTATATGCACCATATAAATTATTAAAAGTAGTAAAAGAACTATTTGCTTGTAAATCACAAAACTAACTTCGCAAAAAATAGAAATATTTAGGAAAACTTTATTTAATATAAATTGTCATAAATTAATATCAATGACAGTGAGTAAATCAAAATTGTTAAATGCAATTTTTTTTGGCATTCTTTAGTTTTTTTGCATATTAATCGAAACTATATGTTAATATCATTTTACTATCAGTTATTATTTATTTTGATATATAATTTCCCAATATTTTGTATTTTATCAATATTAATGAAAATTGATAAAAACTAGTAAATAAAGCTTTATTTGGTTTGATAATATTTTAATGAATAACTTTCAATATAAATGCAATTTATTTATCATATTCTTAAATTTATTCTGTTTAAATCGAGGCGGATAGGTTGACTGCAAATTTAACTTATAAAGATGAGTCTGTAAATTTGTTTGATTTTATGGTAATTATGATTGGTAACATATTTAGCGCAAAATGTAAATTCTAAAACTATAAAAGCTTGTTAAACTATATTTATAAGCAGCATGATCAAAACACTTGAGTGGTTTAAGCATATTAACGTAAGTATTTTATAAGATTAGTGACTTACTTTTGATTATTTCACTAAAGAAGCTTGTGGATAAGAAATTATATTTAGAGAGTATTGAAATCTTGTAAACCAATTTAATCTTTAATCTTTTACTATAATTATTTGCTCTGTTAATTAAAAAATTTAAACAATTTTTTTATTTTAAAATATGTATAACCAATATTTAATATGGTTTTATTTGATGACTTAAAATGACAGATTTCCTTAGAAAATTCACTTTAAACTGAAAATTTCTTTACATCAGCTAATTAATCCTTACTTCGTAGCCATTTGTAAATCTCTTTTTTTTTATTTTCAATTGATGATCTCATGTCAGTTGTTATTTTAAAAATAATTTAAATTTTTTCTAATCAATTATTAGATTTATTCATTTGTCCTATATCACCTTTAATCCTAAAATCCACTCCTCTGCATCATAAGCTTTTATTAAATAGAGACTCTAAATTCTTTTCCTATTCTTTAAACTCTTAAAATACATAATGAAAAATAAATTCAATATTTGTTTTGAATATTTATTCTAATTACTACTTAAAAATTCGATAATAAAAATACTTTGATAAGTATTCTTCATAATTAAGGTTTATTTTTCACAGTAATGTGTTTGAGACTGCAATTTATCAAAAATGAGCTGCTTTTTATCAAAAATGAGATAATTCTAAATGTAGCATTATAAATATATGACAGATAATTTATTTATTTTTTTTAGATTTAACAATCTTGTCAAATTAATCTATATATTCTTTATTTTTTAAGTAAAGATTTAGTAAACATAAAAAATATATAATGTATTTGATATCAAATTTTAGAATTTTCTTTTTATGCCTTATTTCTCTTTTGATTATCAATATGTAAAAATTTAAAATAAGAAACTTATAACTTACAAGTTAGATCTACTTGAATTTATGTTACATATTAATATTTAGCCATAAGTTAATGAAAATCAGCCTCTATATTAAATTTTATTGAGAATTTAAAATATCTGGACTAAGAATTTTATGAAAATAATGAATATTATGACCATAGTCAATTAAATAAAATCACTTAATATTGACTCCATTTTGATTTCAATTATAAGATTAATTAAAATTTTAATATCAGTTTTATATTATTCCAATATTTTATTTGAATACTAGTTTTTAACTAAAAATTAATTTACTTAACACTAACAATGGAATAAGTTATCTTCTATAATATGAATAAATATTTATATTTTCAAGTGATCTTTCTTATCTTATCTTTGAATTAAAGAATTTTGAAAATTTTGAAATTTATCATACTTTATTAGCAAACTTCCTCTGTAAATATTAACCTCATAAGTTTTTAAAATAGAACAGAAAAGTTCTAACTGCCACTATTTTGACAATCCTTTAGTCTGAACTAGATATCAAAATAAAGGAGATTCTGTATCATCAAGAATAAATAATGTTTCTATAAGTTTAATTAAGAGCAAGAGTTGTTGCTTTGAAATGCCTTTCTTTATTTTATGTGGTATTATATCATATTAAATAAAAATAATTTGATAGTAGAAGTAGATTTATCATATATTTACGAATTCTTATTCTCGAATCACATTTTAAATAACGAGATATTATTTCTTATTATAACACGCTACCTCATTTCAATAACTTGTTTCCATCATTCTTTTTCAAAGTTCTACAGTAAGATTTCTTTAATATGCTTCTTTTGTCATTATAAAGTATCATCTCTCTCTCAAATTATTAATTCAAGCATGATAGAACCTAGCATTTATTACAGCATATTCTTATATTAATCTATATTTATAAAATATTAATATTTAGTAATTAAAAGTGTTTTATAAAAATGATTAAAATAATAATTATTATTCAAAAACCCGTTTATTATTATTCTTGAATGATTTAAAAGAAACTAAAAGACTCAAAGTTATTATATTTAAATAATAATCTTATTTCATTTTAATTTAAAATACAATATATAATAATTTCTTTCACAAGTCAATATTCAAAATAAATATTAAAAAAATTGTCATAAAATATATAAAACTCCAATTTTATTCATTAATTATTGAATATAATTGTTTATATTTATTTAATTTTTAATAACTTCATTATCATCATTAATTATAAAAATTAAATATATAATTATTCTTTCAATTCATTTATTAAACTTCTAACTGTAATAATTGCATATATTTATTATTACTTCAAAATTAATCAGTAAAAGTTAACTAACACTATTTTATTAAGAATATTACCTTCAATTATATTAAAATAATAATATATAAATCTATAAATTATTGTAAGAATGAGTATTGTACTCTATTTCTACTTGAATAATTGTATTATAATGAAATAATCTTGGGATTAAGGAAAAGATAATTAATAGTAAAAATTCATGATAGTTAATATCTTATGAAATTTCATACTATTTTATTACTAGATACCAATTTTAGAATCTAAATTGTATAAGTTCTTTCTCATTCACTCCCTTCTTACTTAAACTAACCAAGTCTACAATTAATTTTCTAATATTCCTTTATACCTCAAATTAGTCCATTAGAATATTTCAAGAACAAAAAAGAAATAATTAAATTCAAGAAAAGTTATTTTGAATTGAAATATTTTAAGATTATTAGTTAGTTGTTTATAGTATTCCACCATATTTTGGAATCATTTAATATAACCCGATTCTGATCCTAACAAAATTAATTAAAAAATCATAATTTTGAATGAGATATATTGTTTAATTTTAATAATAAATGATGATGAGTTTATGGTTTTAATGACAAATATCGAAAGACTAATTACTCCAAAAATATTTGCAAGTTGCATAGAAAGCTTTCAAACATTTAGAAGACATCAATTAGAGATTCATAAATCATTCAAAATTAAACAGGTAGAGCTAAGCTCTAAAGTAAGTGGAAACACTTTATAACTTTACCTTGATATGATTTTTATACAATGTTTAACAGAAAATTGATTTAGTTTTATTTAAATAATTTATTTCCTCGAATCTTAAAATAAACAATTTCTATTCAATTCATTATATTTTCCTACTATTTAAATTATTATGATTTCAAAAAGTAATTATATAAAAATAAATTTGTTAAAATACTTTTATAAGGTTAGTTTAAATCAAAATAATGGTTGTAATTATAATTCTATTTTATTTTAACAGTTTTAATGAAAAGGCAAAAGTTTATAACTTATTTATAGTAATATATATTAAAATATTTTATTTATTCTATCTTTATAAATTAGATTTAATATTACTTTTAGATTTTTATAACATGAAGTAATTCGTTTAAACTAAAGCCAAGTTGATTTTAGTTTTATCATATTAATTTAATTTGCATTAGAACTAATACTATTGTAAAATTAAAAAATCTAGCTAGTATAAATAACTTGAGAATTAATGAAAATTGTCCAATTGAATTTAGAATGTAAAATAATCTGGAATTATATTGGCTTATTTTTATATCAGAATTATTTTTCTGATTGCCAATAATTTTAAATATATAAAGATGGAGAGCACAAAACCTTCAACAGCAAAATCAACCGCACAAGCAGTAATCAGTCAAAATTAATTTTATTTATTTTAATTTGACCATTGAGGAGCTGAAGAAAAAAACAAAGCCTAAGGACTTAGATGTGAAGATATATACAGCTCTTGGAACTGGAGCATTCGGAACAGTTTACTTAGTCGATCTCTACAAAAGAGTCAAAGAAAAGGTTGCAATGAAAGTGGTAAGAAATACTATCAAATATTTTTAATTCAATTACAATTATTTATGATATTAAAAGAAAAGAGTGTAGAGGTGTATACCAATAAATAGATTATTATAGCTTTACTAAATATCTAAAAAAAATATTTCATGATAAAATTACGAAATGAAAATTTAGAATAAATAAAATTAAATAATGATTTTATAGTATTGTTTTTATTTTCATATTAATATTTTATTGAATATTACAATAGAAAATAAAAACTAATGGCTTAATTTTATAAACAATATTAAATTAATAGAATTCAAAAATATTTTGAATTATAACTTGCTCTACTTTAAAATTTTTACACCAGGGAACATTTATTTAAATTAAATTATGATTTTGCAATAAAAAGATCTAGTAGAAATTGAAATCATGAATCAAATTAGCAATAAACAATAAACTTTAAAAGCAGCAAAATATAAGTGTTAAAATAATACAAAATTTAAATACTTCTAATATAAAAATCAATTATAAACGAATAGAAAGTTTTCAAATAATTTATCTGAGCTAAAATTTATAATTTAGATTAATTAATGACAAATTTAAAAAAATTAAAAAACTTTGAATATTATTTCTCTTTTATGTAAATATATTAAAGCTCACTCCTCACTTAGTGCAAAAAAAATTATAATTATATTTATTTAAATTATTAAAATATAATAAAAAAATAAAAAGTAATCATGATCATGATCATAAAGACAATCAACTATGATTTATGAGAGTCAGATTTTTCACTTTATTATATCCATTTACCCGCTTATTAAGAGTAGTATTAATCTGATAAATTTAATTGCAATTTAATTAATTCCCTATTGTTCAATAATTTAATAAAGAATTACTTATAACTCTAAAATGATTAAGATTTTATGAAATGAAAAAAATGAATAATTGGCAAAAAGCTATAAAAGACTTAATATAATAAAAACAGAAAAAAAAGTGTAAAGTATATATAATTTTTTTTAATTTATCTGACTAATTCTAGTTATTTTAGATTAAATTATGTTAAAAAAGGTCTATAGGACTAAATATATGCATTATATTTATTTTTAGTTAACGAGTATTTCCAGTAAATTGTACTAAAATTGAATAATTAATATATATGGGTTTAATCCTTACTTAAACAAACTCATTGACTATTACTTTCAAGTGGATAAAGATTCTTAGCAAGAAGAACTTGTACTTTTACAACCACTTGCAATCAAACCCAAAAATAATAATTTCAAATTAATACTTATTTAAAATTGACAAAACTACTTGAAATTTATAAAAATATGGATTAAAATATAAAATTAATTTTGTGGAGAATGTGTGATATGTAGCAATTTTAATTATTTCATAAAATTAATAAATTAGTTGCTAGAAATAATTTTTAATTTATAAAAATGAAATGCTCTAATTAATAAATCTTATATTTTATAACTTATTAAAAAATGCACGAACATAAATTAAAAATACAACACATCAACATATTCTGATAATAAATTTATTTAAAAAAAAAATCAATATGATTATTATTATAAAACAACTTATCAAATTAATATTTTCTATTATTTAATAAAATCATGTAAAAATTAGTGACGAAGAAAATCAAATGCAAAACGAAATTATTTATAAATGCGAAATCAGTGTATATTTAATATTAGTATTTTACCTCATTCACTTTGTTTTGTGTATTGCTGTATTTTATCATCAGTTCATTTAAGTGCTTTTGATTTTTGTATATTCTTTGACTTCTCCTTGAGCTTAGCTGCAATATCTTTTTCTTTTGGTTTTACTTATCAGCTTAGTCATACAACCTCCTTTGCTTCTTTGTCATCAAAATCTTTCCGAGCTCCTCCTCTGCCTCTTGGGAATCCTCCATTGCTGGTCTCTCCACTTTATTCTTACTCTTCAGATCTATCTCTTTGTGGTCTACCCCCCAGGCATCTGCATCTTCGTGTTGTCCTCTGAAGCCATCTCTGCCGCCTCTGCACCCTCCGCAGCCAGCCCTGCATTCTCACCTGTAGTTGCCATCATCATCGTCTCTTCTCTCGCGCCTCTCTGGCTCTCCCTCCTCAATAACACCCCCATTCACGAGTTTCTCCTCTTCCCTTTGACTTATTCATCAGCTGGAGGCTGGTCTCCACATTAGACATCTCGGTATTTTGGTCAAATCAGTATTGCAGACGAAGTCACGAAAAAATCTTCGTATAGTGGGCGGCCAGGGGCACCACTCGATTCTCCATGTTTATATCTACGGAGATGGGGTTCCAGACTTAGACAAGTGTCCCAGGGATAAGTGAGCATCTTTATTTGGAGGAACCATCTTATGGCAGTGAGCGAGCGCCCTGAGACCCATTACTTTGGCAGTTGGAACGATGATGATGATCTCCTAGACAATATACCTGCAGATTCCTCCAGGCTTCTCCCCTTCCTCGAGTGGCCAGTTCTCTTCCCCAGGTGTGCGGCGGGATGCCCTTGGCGGATTCTCTTTCTTTCTAGAGGAAATCAAAAGCATGCTTATAGCTAGCCGTTAGGCAGGTCAAGGCCTCTTCATTCGGTCAGCAGCTTTCTAACGGATCGGCAAATTCGTTGAAGGGCACCACTGAGGGCGAGTGACCAGTTTGGTTGAATTCTAATTGCGATGTTGTGAACAGGTGTCGACCAATCGTGGATAGCTGTCGCTGCTTGTTGACCATGTACTAGATAGGGCCCCACCTCTTGCCTTGGGCGCGTCCTATGTAGTAAGTGATTAGTACTAGACATCTTCCTTAATCTTCAAGTCTCCAATGGCCTCCTCCCCCTTCTTGCTGGGCGTCCTCAACGCAAATTTCAGCCGCCTCCTGGCCAGGTGGCACTCCACGGTCTGCTGGATGCGGTCCCGGTGGCAGTAGATGGTGTGGGGGTCGTAGAGGTTCGACATTAGGCCTAAGATGCCCTTCGTGTTGTTGTCTTGATGTCTGATGTTCTCCAGCAAGCATGTCAACTTAGGGACCAGCCCCTGCCAGCTCATCGTTGGCTTCTGCTACTGTTCACTCTCCACCCCCGGGGGCAACACGGAGGGCGACAGCTACACCGACGGCGAGTCTACGTATTGATAATGATCACCAAGGGATAATGAGTAGGGGTCTTGCATGATGTATAGCTAGAGATTGAATTAGGAATAAAACTTAAGAATGATTTAATATATTAAAAGTCTTAAATACTAGGAATTAAAATTTGGTAGCTTTCTGTTTTGTGATAGGGGCCTTTATATATATATATTTGTACTTCGTGTATTAAATGAAAAGCTACCAAATTCCTATAATAATTAATTAATGATTTGAATTTAAATTAACTTTTTCAAAAACTCCTATTTGAATTAAATTTACTCTTTTATAAAAATTAAAGTAATAAATCTTAAATTTTAATAATATTAATTTTTAAATTGATTTTTAGAAAAAATCTTCCGGCCAAAACCCTTCCTTCCCTAACCCCCTAAAATATCTCATTTCATGCAAAATTTTGTATCTGCAGGGTCTAAATCGATTTCTTTCTTGATATCTCGACATCATAAACCCCATTTCAAATATAAAATTTCATAACTTTTTTTAATTTTTATTCCAATATTAGCATCTTATTTGAGATGATTTTTATGTTTTAATAAGTTTCAAGATGATTGCCAACCTTTTTTACCATTCCTTATGAAAATAAATTGAATAACTTAATCATTAAATAAAATTAGAGTTTTATTACTAAATAATTTTTGAACCATAATTCTCATATTTTAATTTTTTAAAAATTTATCCTTCAAATCACATTCGTTCAGCATAAATCTAAATAAGCCTCAGATTAATTTAAAAATTTTTTACTTTTGTTATTTTCTTTTTAAAAGATAATGGAAAAATATTTATAAATTAACAAAAGTAAAAAATTTTTAAATTAATCTGAGGCTTATTTAGATTTATGCTGAACGAATGTGATTTGAAGGATAAATTTTTAAAAAATTAAAATATGAGAATTATGGTTCAAAAATTATTTAGTAATAAAACTCTAATTTTATTTAATGATTAAGTTATTCAATTTATTTTCATAAGGAATGGTAAAAAAGGTTGGCAATCATCTTGAAACTTATTAAAACATAAAAATCATCTCAAATAAGATGCTAATATTGGAATAAAAATTAAAAAAAGTTATGAAATTTTATATTTGAAATGGGGTTTATGATGTCGAGATATCAAGAAAGAAATCGATTTAGACCCTGCAGATACAAAATTTTGCATGAAATGGGATATTTTAGGGGGTTAGGGAAGGAGGGTTCTTGGTTCGACAGGTGGTGGGAGGAGGTCTCAACTATAACAAATATTCTTTATAAATTTTTTTAAAAACTTTGAATATTATAATATTTTAAACAATTCTTGTAAAGTAAGAACTCGTGTGTTTAATTCCGATATAGAAAACTACCCTGATGGAGGAATGCCTGAGAAGTAAGCCATCGAATTCCTGGCTTAATTAGCAATCGGAGTTAAAGCCATGCATGATAATAAAGTGATCCACAGAGACCTTAATCCTAAAAATATCTTAGTATTCAAGAATGATAATTACACATCATTCAATAACTAGGAATACATCCTAAGGATATCTGATTTTGGATGCTCAAGGATTTTAATTTTATTAATATTATATTCTGTAAATAAACGAAGAAGAAGCTAGGACTAGAGTTGGCAAAGAAAGCTATATGCCTCCAGAATAAAACAGTAGTACCGGATACAATTATTATAAATATTATGAAATGATGTCAAAATAAAAATATCAATTAGGAATGTCTAAAATAGAATTGATAATTTTTTGATTCAACGAATTATGCTTTAAAAATATTTTATATATGCTTTAAAATTAAATTTAATTTTAAAGTCATTTTATAATTCATTGAAAATAAAGTAAAAAATTTGCAGTAAAAAAAAAATAATTTTTTTCTCATAAAAATAAATAAGGTTGGTTTAATTACTTTCTGAATTTAAAAAATTAATTTAGACATTATTTGTATTATTAAAATATTAAATTATAAAAATTCTTGTTTTTAAACGAGATAAATTAAATTTATAAAATTTTCTTTTAAAAAATAAATATTTATTATATTTTACTCCAAAAAATAATCTTAAAATTAGCGAAACTTCAAATCTATGATACTTTATATCATTGATTAAGTTAAACTGATGCAAGTTATTAAAATATTTGATTTAATTTATTAGCTCTCAATATTTGTTTATTATTTTTACTAATGCAAATGTTGATGTTTACGCACTTGGCTTGACTGTTTTCTAAATGATCACAGGAAAAGTAAAAGACGCAGGAATTATATCTTCAAGAAGAATTGATCTCCAATATTATTTTATAAGTTAAATTTATATAATAAATTATAGATTTATTGAGACTATTTTAATTTATAGACATTTTAAAGTTACAGAGTTTCAATAAAAACTACATAAATATGAAATAAAAATATTGCTTCTTATTTAATTTATAATAAAAACTATCTATATCACAATTTTAAGAAATATGAATTTTAATCGAAATTTAATAATAACTTTAAATTATTTTATACTTTTTTTTCAGAATTAATTTCAATTTTATCATTATATTAATTATTTATAATATTGAAGCATTAATAATGAAGGAAATTAAATCACAAAATTATATATAAATAAAATATATTTAAATTACTTAAAAATAAATTTTATATTTTATGAGATTTATATGAAAAATTCCAACTGATTTTAGTTTAACCATTAGTGATATTTAAGTTATGTCTCATATTGATATTTTATTATAAAATTTAATATACTTTCACTTTTATTTTTATTTATAATATACTAAAGGCTGTTAATTATATAAAATCAATTGTTTTCTTCAAAATATACTTATAAAGTAGTAAATTCAATTAAGATAAGACTTATGAAAAATATACAAATGATTTGAATTAAAATTAAAATATAGACAACAAACGATTTATTAAAATTTGTAAATAGTTATTATAGATTGATTCTTTATTCTTTATAAACTTGAATTAAATTCAAGTGACCCAATCTTAATTATAATCAAAACCCCAAAACCCCTTAATGAAGTTTATTAGTGCTTGTTTTGCAGGGAACTTGTTAGGGGTTGGGATTATTAAATAAATGCAAGATTAAAATTACAAGCTTTTGGGGTCTATTTATGATTAATAGTATATAGATTTAGTGTTTAAACTAAGATATGGATGTGATATGTATAGTGAATAAGTCAAACCAGTACTGAGCTATTGCACTGCTCTTAAAGCGAAATCTGTCAACTACTCACTCTCACTGCTAACTAGCTGAGTAATTAAAGCAAAAATAGCTGAATTCTTAGCCCAAGAACAATTTATAGTTTTTATAAAGCATTCAGACTATCTCACCAGTGAATAAACTCTGAAGTGTTGGGATCACTTCTCTCTTGATCAAATAGCTACTATTTTTCATCGCCAGTTCCCTGAGTTGAAGATCTCTGCATAATCTGTTGTTATCATTTATAAAAGAAATGGTATCTCTTACAAAGATGTGAGTCTAATCAAGAGAGTGATTGATTTCACTCTGCCATTTTACAGCAACAACTTAAATTTTATTTATATTAAATCCCTCTTTAATGTGCCTGCTAAAATTTTAAAGTAGCTTCCTCTACCAAAGTTGATCGAAACTATCAAATTCGTACTTGGTACAGTTTTCATAAGACTATCTTGATTTAAGCAAAGTCTACCTGGTTTTAGAAGGATGTTCTTTATTGGCACTTATAGTTGGTACCATCCACAAATTTAGATTCAAGAAGCAAAAACTAGCACCCAATAAATTTAAAAGGATTTATAGCTAATTCTATATAGATTTTGCCCTTAATGAGCCTGGCAAATAGTAAAAAATTTAGGAGGGACAGCAGCTGTAGCTGGAGGTAAAAATTCTAATAGGCATCTGAAAGAGGGAATGCAGAGAGCTTAATAGAATAATATTAAGTTTATTCATGATGGCGAGGCTGTGTTTACTTACAACACTTTAATCTAGAAGTCTTGGTATTAGAGACATAGTAATATTGAGGTATATGACTAGAAAATCAAGGTATGAATAATGGAAATTCTTGAATACTGGCTTAGAAACATATATTATCCATCCTAGCTCAATTAATTCAGAGCAGTATATTAAGTTCTTAGACCAGCTGTGTGAGAAGTACCCTTAATAAGAGATTATACTATTCGTTGATAATCTTTCTGTTCATTGACAAATGAAATAAGGAATAGTTAAAAGCAGCTTAGAAAAACCCCTGTGTTCAACCGGCCTTATAGCCTTCAGTTTAATGGAATAGAATTCTTCTGAGATATATTAAAAGATCATTACAAGAAACTGCTAATATGCCACTTGATGCATGACCTACCTATCAATATATTAGACTTTATTAAAAATTAAGTAAGAGAGTAGATAATTAATTAGCTTAATAGAGTGCTAAAGAAAGGAGAGTGAATGTATATAAATAAGTTTTGCAGTTAAGTTAATGAATATATAAGTCACATTTAAATTTCTTAAGAGAGAGCTGGCTTCTTTTTCTTTTATTCCTCTTAAGGCTTGCTTGGGCCTGTTTCTTATCTTGCTGCTAGCTCTAGTATCTATGTTCATTGACTTTGGAGGCTAAATATTTGAATAAAGTCTCTTTGCTAACTTCATCTTTTGTCTGCGACTTTTGCTCTCTGTGAACTTTGCTCTATTCCTTCATCAAGAAGATGCCAGTACCAGATTTTTCATAAGAGTTAAGCTACAAATCTTAATTTATTTATAAGGGTGCTTCTGCAATTCTAATAGCTAGCTCTCACTTATCTTGATCCCTTGTTTGTCTTTGTCTTCTGGAGAGATGCTGTATCTCTTTTTATGAGATTCTTGAATAATTTCTTTCAAGTAATCACCTTTGATTGTTGCTATTATGCCAAAGAAATTGTTTTTTGCAGGTAATTTATTCGACAACTGCTTCTTAGTAGGCAGATACTACGAAACCTCTTGGTCATTCATTACATCATCATATAAATTTGTCACTAAGATTTCAGGATAGTTTAGATCTCTGCAAACTTTACATCTTAAGTTTTCAATGCTTTCTTCTCCTCGCAGAGTATAGCTCTTAGAAATGAAATTTTAGTACCTTCCATCGTTGGCAAGAACAAGCCAGCTACATAATAAACACTAGCTACTATCAATTAGCATCAATCGTTTAAATTTGGATGAATGAATTATTTTTAGATCAACATTCTCATAAAAGATACAATACAATATTCTGATTTAACTCCAATCTTCTTTTTATCAATTTTTCTTGGTCTAAGAAAGTCTTTTGAAAGCGTTCTCTCCGACCAACTACTCTAGGTCATCGAGGCTCTCGATAGCATCATGCTCCTTTTAGGCGTCTGATACTGCCTCCAGAAGCACTTTGCTGAATCGCTTCTTATAGATGAGAGCTACTAGATGCTGAGCTGGTCGAGCTTTTCAATCGATATCTGCTTCATCTTATGTAAAAGCTGCTACTTTGGCAAGTTTGATATCGGGAAATATTTTGACTGCAATGGTCCCATACTCCGTGAGCTCCTGCCCCTCATCTATAGATATTGACTCTCTGAATCGATGTCGCACGCAATCAGAACTTTGGCATCAGTTCTGAACCTAGTGTTGTAGCCGTAACTTTCATCATTGCCAAGAATTAAAACCCCATTCTGCCACGATTGAATTTCATCTAAAGTTGCCGGGGAAATGCCCACTCTCACCTTGAGTTAATCCATTTAATTGATCATATCTCTAACAATGATCTTCTCATGATCATTACAAAAGACTATGATGGGGCTAGCAAGGCAGCATTCCTCAATTTCCTTCTTTAGTTTTGAGAGCCTATCATCTACACCGGAGCAGATAATAACTTCTCCGCCCAAATCTTGATTCAGTGAATGCAAAAGTTCGTATTCACTCTTGAACTTAAGAACTTGGGGTGATATACACACTTAAGCAAGCACTCTCTGAATACCGGAATCGCAGGTAGCGCTGAACATGTATGACTTGCTCAATCCTAAACCCCACAAACCATAGATTTTGTCATCATGGTATAGAAAGGGATGCTTCCAAGTGATTCGATCGAATTTATCAATAATGAGTACATCATAAAGCCTTTTGATCTTGTAGAAACTATCGATCGTATCTATCTGCAACTAAATGCCGAGAGGCTGCAGAAATTTCTAGGTTTGTATTTTAAGGATTTAATCAGGGACTATAATAAGCACTTTCTTGCCCTGCTGAATCCAGTAACAAGCCAACAGTCCCATAATCCAAGTTTTACCAGACGCCGTTGGCATTTAAACTTGAATGTTGTTTTGCTGATGACTCAAAATTATAGCAGATATTGTCGACTAATATGATGAGTGCTTATAATCTTAGCATATTTCCTGCATTTATTGAGAGTATCTGTAAACTTCCTCAATCGACACTAAGTGACCGGCTATCGCAGTTTTAGAAAACTCCTACCAAACTTACTAGCTCTTCATCTCAATCTCAGATTAATTTTTCTGATTTTCGAACTTGAGTGTAGTTTACTGAGTTCACACATCCATGAAGTCTCATCCTGTTTAAATATCTACTCTAATTAGTCAATCTCGAAGTCCTTCACAGATTAGAGGACCACCAACAGTCGCTCCAGCTGTAAGTTGATGTGTGGTCGCTTCGAGAGCATCGTGAGTAGGATCCTCCTCTATGAAAAAACTCCTATAAGCTCAGCTAGCATGCTTGAGGGATCCTGTTTGACCTTTGTTATTGAAATCATTGTTATCAGATCTTGTCTGTACAGTTTGTTGACCTTTTTAATTGTTGATATGAAATCATTGAAAAGAAAATTTTCTTTGTTTTTAACAATAGTCTCTGCCTCCTTTTCACTAAAACCATTCTTTACGAGAAACTATTGGAACATGTCTATGCTTTCTGGAGAAGTTGTAGTCTAAAGAGATGAAAGTGAATTTAGTTCTAGCAATAGACCCACCAACCCTATAGTAATTGGCTAGCTGCTATCTTTTAGATGTCTGTTTATTGACGAAGCCATCGTGCCTAAAACTATTCTCTCCGCTTCATCAAAAATTTGAATGTCAATGCTATGCTTTAAGTTTGGATAAAGAGTGTGAATCAGAGTTTGGCCTTCTAATGGTAACTCTGTGATTATTGCAGAGGCAGCCAAGTGACACTTTAGGACTTGTGATTGGGAATAATTCTTGAGTTCCTTCTCGATTTACTAAATTTCCCTCGTTTTGAACAGTTCAATTATGTTATTTTGTTAATGTTTCAGCTAAGTATCAATACTGTCAGCATAAAAGTCTTTATCTTAGATGAGAGACTGATTCAACTTTTGAATCACATTAAGCTAAAACCCTTCATCCAGCTCCGAAAAATGCTGAATAAGGAAGATTGATATTCTTGAAGTGTCATTGATAGCTATGCTTGCTTGCTATGGAGTGTCGCTTGAGAATTTGGATCTCGACTTCTGGAAGCTCTTGCTCATCTTGGCATTCTCCTCTAAAGCAGATCCTCTTTTCTATAATTATGTGTCTTCCTTGATCCTCAGACCTCCAAGAGCTCGCCTCAGATATTGCCTCTTGACTCTGATGTAGTTTTTGATAAGTTCGCGATCAAGAGCATTTAGAGGGTATTCAGATAACTTTGGATGATCTTGAATGTCTTTGTAGGTTTTCTGATAGTTGTTTGTTATCAGTCCCAATGTCAACTTTGACTGAGAACATGGAGTCTTGACGTCTGGCTTATCATAATACTGTTTGAACTCAGATTGTGTTTTCTTTATTTTATTTAGTTGTTCTTTGGATAAGTGTTTTTACGATCGCTTATTGGTATCCACTGAGGATTTTGACTGTCCTGACAACATGGATTTAGTTGATGACAACTTTTGTTAATATCGGGAATCGTCACTATCGTACATTGATTCTGAAGAGTCACTCATTTTCAAATTATGATTTTGTGATTTTTTTTATCTTAAAAAATTTAAATTTAAATAATTTAATCTCTAACTAGAATATCATATATCATGAGAATTGATAAAGGGGGGTGGTCAGACTCTATATTGACAACAAATTTTTTCCAAAAAAGTCCCAAAAATTTCCAAAAAATCACAATAATCACAATAATCACAGAAAATCACAAAAAATCACAGAAAATCACAAAAAATTACAGACCCAAAAAATCACATTTTATAATAAAAAAAAGATCACAACCTCCACTACTTTTTGGAAAATCTATTATGTTTAAGATCTTTCCAGATTGCATTGTAAGTTTTTGAATCTATTAGCTGTTTTCCTTATAGTTAAGATAGTGATTATAAATTATTTTTAATTGGATATAGGTAATAACATTTATGGAGTCAAATTCTATAAAAAGATCCTATCAGCAATTTCAGATGAGCGATAGCCATGCCGAGGACAGCATCTTGAAGATCACTCCTCACGAGCTTGGTGGGAAATTCAAGTCTAAGCTTGACATCTACACCTATCTTACTGAGATTCGTAAATTTATTGCCCTTAATACTCATAGATGGATACTACATGCCTCCTATTGATGGAGTCAACTGAGAATACCTGAGGCTAATATTTAAGGGGACTAAACAACTTCTAAAGATGGATCAGATCAAGATGGTTAAGGTCCCAAAATACGATGAGCTTTCAGTGAGATAACTTTACATGCAGGTGCGTGACGATCAAGATCTGCGTATATACTTGCAAGATATGTCAGAGAAATCAAAACCTATTGATAGACAATATTTTTTCAACGTCCTCAATACCATTTAGCCTGACTATCTTGCCCACATAATCAACAAGTCCAGAGTATTGAGGAACAGCTTAGATGGCCAGAGTTAGAAGAATGACTTCATACTTATCTCAGATAACTGGTTTTCTCAGCTAACCAGCCATCCATTTATTTCAAGTATTTTACTTTTCCTTAACTCAATACAAACTAGAAAAATCTGGAAGGACAATGCAGCTTCTAAAAGCATCTGCGAAGATGATGAAAGCCAGAAAACCTAAATAGTCTCCGCCCAAAGTGTTGTCGCTTAAACGATTCAAAGGAATCGAGAATGCCTCAGCTGGCAAAGGAGGTATGCCAAATGATGGTGCTCGTCTCATGGAAGCGAATACCACTATGTTCGAATCTCAATCTGACACTGGATTGATGAGCAATGGGACAATGCGATTTAACATTTGAATTTAAATTTAGTATAAGTTAAATTAACATCATAAATCAAACTTTTCCATTTTTTTCTTGCATATTTCTCTGATGACACCATCATCTACACTGCCAAATGCTTATCTCAATACTCGATTAGCGTCAAACTTCTCGTCCTATCCGACAATCTTCATCTTCATCCTCTTGAACTGGTTTTTAAGCACCGAAAAGTAGTTCTGTATAGGGTTGTATTGGGGCGAGTAAGGTGGAGTAAAGATGAGAGTGATGCCGAGCTCCTCAGTCAAAGCTTTGATCTTTTTACTGTGGTGTACTCTTAGGTTATCGAGCACCACAGCAAGCTTTTTTGTCATATTTTGTTCATGCAAGCCTATGATGAAATCATAAAACTTTTCAATGTCTACTGACCTGTCATAATTGTAGTATAGTTCCAGACCTCTTTCAGGAGATACTCCTGCTACAACAGCAATACTTTTCGTGAATTGTAGTTTATCTTTCACTGTAATGTTCGTATATCTATTGCTGTACTCTTGCTTGAGGTTGGTGGAGTAAGTAAAGATCACCTCGTCTATGAATACTACTTTCCTACCTTCTTGTAGAGCATCAGCTAGCTTGCTTCTCATCTCTTAAAAAAGCTCTTGCGTTTTAAAGTTTTAAGTTGGGCTCATGTATTTGCTAACTCAAATAAACTTCCTCTTGATTCCTTTTTCCCTATAAATCCGAATGAGTTTGGAAGAGGAGATTCTAAGCTCTGGAAACATTCTATGGAACATCACACATCTCTCCCCAAGGTCATTCCTGCCTGGAGCTGCAAGGTAGTCTAGTCTGTGAGAAACTCAATGTTTTCTTCAGATAACTTGCTTATTCTTTCACATTTGTTGTCGTTGCTTACATTTTGGCTCCTAAGTGAGCATAGATTTTAGACACTGGAGTATGGAATGTTGGTAAGACTGCTTATCAACGAGTAACTGAGATAGATTAGGGAATCCTCAGTGGGGTTCATGCATCTGAACCTGAGGTGAATTATCATGTCCTTTACACTTTAGATGGTTTCTGGAGGATACATCATTCCGAGATTGTCGAAGTTTAGTAGTTTGTGGTAGATTGTATTTGAATTTGATATTTAAAAGTTATTATTCCAGCCCCCAATTTCAAGAACATCAAAATTTTTTGAATTTTGTTTCGGAGTAAATTTTAACCAGGCATGGGTTAATTTTTACTCCGAAAAGGATTTTGTACATAAGTCCAGTTCGTTAGAATTTGATTCTCAAATTAAGTTAACTAGACTAATAATGCCTCTTATAGGGCATCTGGATAAATCAGACTATTTGAAAGCAGTTTTCACTATAGTAAAGATGACTCATGCTCTAGGCAGTTTGAAAATTGTATGTAAGTAGAGCAACTTTAGAAACATTCCCCTTACCTAGTCTGAAGTTAAGCATAGTTGAAGAAGTTCAGAAATAAGAAGGCCAATACATTATAATACCTGAGATTGTAGATTTTAGTCCATTATCTACTCCTTAGCATATCATTTCTCAGCCCTTCAAATGGATTACAATAATAAAACACTTTTCTTAATTCTTTGTTGCTCCAAGATCTCTAGAGTGCATCCGAGATCTCAAGGACCTCTGAGATTTCCTAGATCACCGTATTTAATTAGGATATAAGACAAATCACTACTCGACAGGAAAATGTCTAAGCAGCTTATCTTAAATCTATTGCTAGTGAATGGAATTAAAAGTTGGGGCATGCCTAATACTTGTTTTGCAAGAGATACTAAATGGCTTTTCCTGGAATCAAAACCCCAAAACCCTTTCAGTAGTTTGATTGAGTTTTTGATTGATAAAAGTAGACTATTAGTGCATTCTTTATTAGGGTTTTAATAGGGTTTATGTAGGGGTTTAATGTTTAAATATTAGTATTTTAAGTGAGTATATGCGAGGTTTGGGGTCAGTTTATGACAGTGAGTATATAGATTTATTGTTTAAGTTGCGATATGGATGTGATGAATATAGTGAATAACTCAAACCTGTTCTGAATTATACGTCTATAGCAAGGCTACTCCATAAATCTCCTGCAACTGTGAGGTCTCACTGTCTTTTAGCATTGAATTTAAAGAGATAGCAGCTTAATTCTAAGCCTAAAAGACCTCGAAAATTTTAGCAGCATCATATTGACTATCTTATTAATGATAAGACTCTTAAATACTGGGCTCATTTCTCTCTAGCCTAGAGGGCTGTGATGTTTCATCGCCAATTTCCTGAGCTTAATATGTTTGCTTAATCGAGAGCTAACATATATAAAAATAACGGAATATCTTACAAGACAGTCAATCGCATTAAGAGAGTGATTGACTTTAATGTTCCATTTTATAAGGATAATTTAAATTATATATTCGATTAAATGCAGAGGGCTATTACTAATAATATTAAGTTCATACACGCTGATGAGGCAGTATTCACGTTTAATACCTTCATATCAAGGTCTTGGTATAAAAGATATAGCAACATTGAAGTATATGATTAAAAGGTTAAGGTTTAAACTCATGCAATTCTTGGTGGAATAAGCGAAGATAACGGCCTCGAGACTTATGTTATCCACCCTCGCTCAATAAAGACCGAATAATACATAAAGTTCTTATAATAACTCAGAGATAAGTACGCCGACTAAGAGATTATTCTGTTTGTAGATAACTTATCTGTCCATAAAACTAAAGACACAAGGAAGGAATATGAAAGGCTAAACATAACACCTGTATTTAATGTTCCCTACAGTCCTCAGTTCAATGGTATCGAATTATATTGGGGGTTATTGAAAGGTCATTATAAGAAATTGCTACTCTATCACTTGATGCACGACTTAAAGATAGATACAGTAGATTTTATTAAGAGTGCTGCTAAGAGAGTCAGCGATTATAAAGCTAAAGTATGCGCAAGAGAAGGGAGATTTTGTGTATAAGTTTTAGATTTAAACGAATGAATAAGTTCACATATTAAATTTGTCCGTAAGGGATTTGGCTTCTCTTTTTTTTCTTCCTCTTAAGGCTTGCTTGGGCCTTGTTTCTTCTCTTAGTGCCAGCTCCTGCATCTATGTTCATCTCTTCTGGCTTTTATAAATCTTTGAAGAGCCTCTTACTCAATTCATGTTTTACTTTAGACTTTCTCTCTCTGTTTAATTTGCTGCGCTCTTTCATTAAGTATATAGCAGTACCAGGTTTTTCTATAAAGTTAGAAGACTAAGCTTACTTGAGATGAAAGGATGCTTTTGAAGTTCCTACAGCCAGGTGTCACTTATTTTAATACCTTGCTTCTCTTTTTCTTCAGGAGAGATGCTGTATCGTTTCTTATGAGCTTCTTAAATAACTTTTTAAGTACTCAGGTTTCAGAGTTGAAGAACACCAAAGAAGAAGTTTTTCTCTGGCAACTTATTAGAGAGCTGTAGCTTTGATGGAAGGTAGAGAGCTACGTCTGGATCACTCATAGCATCGTCATATAGGTTTGTCACTGATATTTCAGGTAGTTAGGTATCTCGATCATTCTGATTTCATTAGACTTAAAAGCTTTTTTCTCTTCACTTAGCAATGCTTTTACGAATGATATTTTTTTTCCCTCCTGTGTTGGCAAGAACAATCCAACTATGGTTAATAAGTTAGTTATAAGTGAAAACTTACCTTGCTATACCAAGTATCTGTAAAGATCTTCTTTACTTCTGAATTTTCCTATTAAATCTTGAGATTAAATTCTCTTCATTGCATCATTCATAGACTCCATCTTGCTTCCAGTTTCTATAAATGTTTATGAAATTTAATATTATGGATATCTATTCTAAGTTTATTAAAATTTTACTAGTAAATAGGGAGGTCCACTGGAGGTCAACCTGAATCAGATAAATAGATAAAGATGGAGGAATTTTCTTCAAGTTTCAGAGTTTGACTTCCATTTTTATCAAACTTTCTCCATTAAATTGCTCCTAATAATAATTAATTTAATTAGGTGGTGGCCTTATTTATATTAAATTTAATTGGGCTGTTAAATTTAAGAACAGATTTAGGAGCACCACCAAACTCCCCAAAACACATTTAGGTGCATTATAATGTATAAAATGGATGAAATAATATATAAATTATCTCAAAATTTTAGAAATATAAAACTAATGTCTCTCACTCTGTTCACATTAAACTTCTCTAAATCATTGAGGATATGCTCTTACTTGTATATAAAGGTAGAATTTAAACATATTATATAATTATTAATAGTATTTATAAAATGAGCGGCAACTTACTAAGAAAAGCGGCATTACTTGGCATTAGCCAGCAAAAACTTTCCTTCATAAATCAAAAGAAAATTACGACTTGTGATGCATTTACCTAGTACGAACCTGAAATTCTCTAACCTTAGGTCTCAGACTTTGAATAACAATTCAGTTGTTAAATAGTAATGCAGAGCTAAGAAATTCAATGCGAAGTTCCAATAAAAATGGTTGAAGAGGAGGAAGAGAAAAAAGAAATTAAAGCATTACATTTATGTGAAGAGTGTGAGAAGAACTTCACTTATAAATCTGCTCTTAAGCGTCATATCTTAGAGTAGTATTCTAGCAAGCCAAAGCTCTATCTTAAGCATGATAAGATAGATGGAAATTATTTTTGCCCTTATTGCAATAAACAATATAACCATTCAAGGGATTTAAAAGTTCACCTATAAAACCATCATGGCAAGAAGTTTGAAGTATAGATCTTGAGACTGGTGAGGTCTTCCTTCAAAAAAGAAAGCCAAGAGACCCTTTAGAATCCTTGGAACAAAGAGTTAAGAAAGAAAATAAGCTTATTAAAGCAGTGAGAACCTTTCAGCTTCTGAGATAGTTAAAATCACTCTGAAGATACAAGCACTAAAGCTTCCAATTTTAAATGTAATTGACCTTAAAGAATGTAAGGAAAGTTATCTTATACTTGAGGACAAGTTTGAGAAAAAGGTCATAACTGAGAAGCAGTTCGCATACAAGATGTATCCATTCAACTACTTTAAATGCGATGACAAGTATCAAATGGAATTTGTCAATGAGTACTAAGCTCTTACATAAGCAAGGGATAGACAGTGCAGATTTATATTAAGCTCGATGCAATACTCCTTGCTCAAGATCATGTTGCTTTTCGCCTCCCTCTATATTAAATGACTTTAAGAGACTACATTTAAGATTAAAGAGTTCCTAAGTAGCTACCTCTTATTCTTACAAATGTTTGCAAAGGCATAGAAGAGCTGCACACTTTAGTGTATGTTCATAGAGACTTGAAGCCTGAGAATAT
>ARYC01000741.1:0-19671 GCA_000711775.1 Oxytricha trifallax | reverse complement strand
ATAACCTAAATTTGAAAAGATGTCATATAAAAATGTTGAGGAATAATTTCAAAAATTGGAGACCTAAGATGATAGCAGTAGTTAAGATTGAGTAATGTTAAAAGAAGTTGATTTTATAATTTTATTTCTAGATTTTAATTTAAATTCATAAGATTTGTTTAGAAATTGGTATTGCTAATCTAATTAATTTCAAATTTATTATAAATATCAAAGCAACTGAGTTTGTAGGATTGGGTAAACTACTAAAAATACATCCAGTAAGTTAACATTTTTCATTAATTTTTCTTTTAAAAAAATTTATTATTTCTTTTGGGATCAAAATCAATCAATGAGACTGTTAATTAAAAATAATATAGGTGCTTATTACTTTCGACCAATTCAAGAAAGTGCTACTGCGATCGCCAGACTATTGGAATTCCAAGAAAGACCAGAAGAATCAAAGTTCTGAGATTATTAGTGCCACTTTTTCACCCTCTGATTTCCTTAGAGCTTTCAAAGTAATTAACATTATTTTTGAATCATATTTATAGATTATTGCAAGAATTGCCTATAAGAACATAGAGGAGACAAATCAAAATAAATTCCTGCTGCTTACATAATACCTTAAAAAGCAGCTACTCTTGATATAGCAGAAAAGAGATAGATATATGATGAGTAATATCAACATTGATAGCTAGTCAGATACGAGATCAGTTAAAAATATGAACAGTAAAAGTGTATATGAGGGCAGTTAACAGCTCAGTCATGTGCTCTCAGCTAATTAAAAGTAAATCATAATTTAGAGCTCTTTAAATTGCTTTATTTATAGTATGCAGTTAAACACTTATTAAAATAGAGTGGCTTCATCCCCTGGAAACTTGTATATATTTTCATTCATTTTATAAAACGCCTATTTTGAAATGAGTTAAGCATATACTCCATCGTAGATATCTCAATTAGATAAAACAAGCATCCTTGATAATAAGAGACTTTCAGGGACAGATTTACAGACAGGTTTTACAAATTAAACTCTCTCAAATGACTACAGGGGATATCAATAGCAAAACACAATGCACACTATAATTTATTTACTTAAAATATATTTTAAGTTAAGTAGTAAAATATAACTGTTATATTAATCCTGCTTCAGGAGGAGTTAGACTCAATAATCAATAACATGGAATGACATCTTCATCAGCTCAGTGGCGAACCTGTAACAGTGAAATCAAATCAGATATCTCTTCAAGAGCATTTTCCAGCGCAGTCAGAACCTCTTAAAGCAAGGGAAAAGCAGCAGTAATTATTCCAAAAGGTATGCTGAAAAAGAAATTCAAGCAACAGCCTTATATGAGTGTAAATAACTACCTGCAGTATAAATCTGTAACTAAGAGCATCACTGGAAAGTCTGGCAAGGGAGGCTTGGCAAGTGCTCAAAGTGAAAACTATAGAAAGTCATTCACAGCCCAGTAGTATAACAACCTCCAGTTAAAAGACACAAGTAATAAAAGCCCAAATCTAACATAGAGCTTGCAAGAAAACAATCGCTACAACCCAAATGATACTTCTAATGAAACTTTGTTGATGAACAATTAAGCAATATAATCTCTCAATGTAATCTAATACAAAGAAAAAGCTTAAACTTAACAAGAATCTAGAATGTAAACCTTAGAACTAAATACTGCTAACATTAAGTTGTTAGATTAGTAAAATTAGGGAGTAAATAGCAAATTACAAACTTAGTCTTTCTAATAAAATAAAACTCAAATCAACATGGATTAGCTTAATCCCATGCAAACCATAGATGGATCAGTTTCTTCAAGAAGTCTACTAGGGGACAAACCATAGTAAAGTTTCAGAATTCGTAAATTTTCGAGAAGTATTAGTAGATAGAGCAGGACAGAAAGTTAAAACAGTTTTAGAAGCTAGGTGGACATGCCTGATGATGCTGAAGTTGAGTCTAATTATATAAGAGAAGAGAGTAAAAACAGAACTTAAAAACATCAAGGCAGCTTATATTGCATAATCTTTTTATTTTAAATAAGCAGCGGCCTGAAAAATGATCCATTAAGAAAAGCAGTAATTGACTTTTAAGATATTAAAATCAATAATAACAGCAACCAATTAGATCTTGACATTTAAAAAGTTTCAAACAGCAAGAGTAAAGAATAAATGATTTCACGCGTAGAATACCAAAGACTAGAAAAGAAGGCAATTAAATATAAAAATGAAAGAAACTCGCTTATTAAAACTTTGTAAAGTATGAGAGCAATTTTCTCAGAATTTGCTGCTAATCATTAATAAGTAGAAATAAATCCCAAGCTAAAAAATTAATTCTAAAATAACTTCTAAGATATTGAAAAGTTTGAGACTGGTAACTCTGTGCATTAAGAAGAAGCCGAAGTTTCAAAAGATGAGAAAATTAAGCAGCTAGAGGAAGAATTAAGAAAACTTAAACAACATACTTAACAGTGAATTTTATCATAAATAATATAAAACCAATAAAACTATACTTAATATTGCTATTTAATTTAACTTTAATAAGTTTCCAATTGCCCTCGCATAATAATTTTTAAACTTAAAAACATCTGTTAATTTAAGAAATTGTTTATTACTTAAATTAATTATAAAAAATGAACATGAACAACAATTAATTATAGCATTAGAATCAATAACACTCTCTATAAATATAGTAATATGCCTCTGCTTAACCAACCTCAAAGAAGAAACCCCAAAACACTCAGAATTAGGCCATGCTTTCACCATAGCAATTAAGTTTACTAAATAAAAATAAGTTAATTGAAATGGTTTACAAAAATTATCAAAATCAATAAGTATAGTATATTTTATTATAGGTTATAAGGAAAATACTTTCGCAGTTAACATAACTTATAATTGATTTGCCATTTACTTTTTCATAATTAAAATTATTTTTATAAATATAGTAGAATCCTATGAATAAAAATGATGGTAAAAATTAAAATAATTCAAGCAATAATCGCAGGCCAGCAGAAACAGGAGGGTGTATTACTGTTTTAAGCGGGAGCAGCAACAACGAAACAATTGAAGACAACATAACAAATCTATCGTTTGCACAGCCTCCGACTAATATCCAAACGCAGGCTTTGAATAGCAACTCAAAGAACTATAACAAAAAACAAATATTGATTAATAGGATGTATGATGCAAAATCAGCTGAGATTACTCGCAGATCGCAGTCTGGAGATGGCTGTAAAATACAAAATAATGCTAGAGAAAAATAGATGTAAAATGCTAATTTAAAAATTAATATACTATTTACAGTTATATATTCCTTTGCAGGGAATCGATCTTGATAATTTTCTACATTTATGAGGTATTATTAAATTATTACTATTAGACTAAATTATCTTTATTGATTCTTATTAAAAAGACTATCTAACTAAAATTAAGGACAACGGAAATTATAAGAAAAGTCAACAGTATAACAAATCCTTACTAATCTAGAACTAATAAAGCAATGGCATTGAGTAACCCCATGCAGACAGAGCTTCCTACATCTCTTTCTTCAATAATCCAAAGGAGATGGAGTTTCTTACAAAAACTATAGGAATAATGCCAAATTCAAATAATTAAAAGAAACTTGGCAGCAATTAAAAATCACAAATCAAATCAAAAAGGAAATTAATCAGCACTGGAGAGAAGTAGCAGGCTCATTCTAAAATAAATTAAAGTCTAAGTAATACCCGAGCTAATAAAAACTAAAGCCATGGAACGACAGGGTATACTTAAGTCACAGATAACAATTAACTGATCACAACCCAAGGATCCCAAAATAATTACCCTCAATTTTTCAAATCATTTCAAAATTTTCCATATCCAACAGCCAGTTCAGCAACTGGAAATATAAATACAAAATACTCACATTAAAAAATAACAGAGAACTACAATTCGAATTCTTAGCTGAAACTATAAAATAGCTCTGCCTCTAAAAAGAAGACTTTTCAAATGTAATCATAGCCTACTTCAACCACTAATAGCAATGCTCTTTTAATAATAAATTTATGAAAAGTTTGAAGGCTTTCACTCAGAATTACTTCGGATAGCAATAAGAAAAGAAGAAAAAGAAAATTACTAATCGATCAAAAGCAAATATTCAGCCCTCTCAATAGTAAAGTAAAAGAGAGCGATCTGAACCACATCTTATGAATCATGCTAGAACTAATGAAAACACTTAAAGTTAAATGAAGTTCGGATAAATCATGGAGGAGCTTGAAAGATTCTCTCTCAGCAACTAAAATCATTATGAAACCTAGCATAATATTAATAATTAATGCAATACAACACAAATGGGAATGCTTGACATTGATATGGGATCTGCTCTAGATATAAACACTTAAAATAATCTTCTTGAAGACAGTATAGCTCAATCTAGTGTTATGGAAAGTGAGCTTGAATATACAGGCCATGGCAACATCAGAGCGTCTACATACAAAAGAAATGCTGAAACTATGAATAACAGAAATAAATTAATGCACTACAAATCTGAAGAGAGGAAAAATGAAAGCAACTTTTTCTCTTAAGAGTATCTTGAAAAGATATACGTGAATGATAGGGTGGAAATGGAGTTAAGTGAATTTAAGAAAGAGATTGAGCAGAAATTTGAAAAGAGTGATTTACGTAACTACAAATTTATTAAAGAAAGTAAAAAGCCTATATCAAAAGTTTAGCCCTATGAAGTGAAAAATCAAGGAAAGTAAAGTAAATCTATAATTGAAAGTAATAAGATGACTGGAGGGAAAGCTATGTTTCAAAATTTTATGAAATAGTCTTTTGATAATCATCAATCACACTATAAGACAAAAATTGATAGCAACAACTATAACTTAATAACAGAAGATAGACTAGACAGAGAATTTAATTCCCTGACTTAAATGACTTTTGATAACAACATGCCTCAATCTTTTAAGACTAGCTATTTAGGACCAACAAATGGGCATTAAACCGTAATTAAAGAGTAGTCTTAAATTGTCAAGAATTAAAAAGCAAATGCTCATCCAGATAAATTATAAAATTAGAAGTTTGTATAAAATAATAAAACTCCCAAGAATTACTCTTTATAGCTGAATCAGGTTTAAATTATTTTAGTCTTTTAATTTAATTATAAATTAAAAATAATATATTGAGTTGTGAAGAAAATCCTCAGCGATAACAGTAAAGCTTAAATTAATTAAGACAACGATATTTCCTCAGGTTACGGTATGATAACTTAAGGGCAACCTCAAGTTAATAATTTTACAGAATTAGGAACTTTAAATGAGCCAGCATTCTACACAACTTATCAAAACAACCCTGGAAAGCATTCAAGTTTGGGTAATTAAATAGAATTTCTAACTAAGGATAGCAGGCTGAATAATAACAATATTATTGATACTTAGTAGAACAATCGATTTTCAAGGTCTAACAGCAGTAGTAGGGGTGGGACTAGAAGCAAGAAGAGAGAACATTCTAAGAAGCGTTCTGAAAGCAACATATACTAAAATTCTAATTTCGTTATTTATACACTTTTAGAAGGCAAGGTTTACAAACTAAGAACACATTGATAAATAAATTCTTTAGATAGAGTTAGCAGCTACAGTCACCATAAAGTAGATAGCAGAGAATGAAATCTTAAAATAAAGAATTCTAAATGAAATAGCATGAGTCAAGACCCACCAGCAGTAATAAGCCTGTAACTATGAATCCATCAATTAAAACTAAAAAAACTGTAATATATTATATATATATATTTATATATTTATTTTTCTATACCTATATTGTTGTATATTTAAGAAAATTCGGACTTCTTATTAATAATTAAGAAACAAAATTATAAAATTAATAAGATAAAAATAAGAATGCTTAAAATAGATTATAATCATGATTATATTTTATTTATTCATTATTCAATCTTTAATTTTTAAAGTAAAATTATTATTCTATTATCTATTCAGTTTAGTGAATAATTACAACAATATTTCATCCTTAGAATGTATTCAGTTAACTGATATAAGGTTTTAAATAATTAATTATAATAATTTTGAAGAATATTATATTAAAATTAAGTTATGAATAAATTTCTATTAATAACTGCAATATTTGTGGATATTAATGGTCAATTCAAACCTTAGTACCAATAGATTTTTATCGATGATTACTAGCAAGCCAGTTTCGCAAACTCGCAGACAAGCCTCTAATAGCATTAAAACTTCAGGAATAAGCTCTTAACAAAATTCAAGAATGCCATCTTCGAGTAAGAAATCTGCCAAGACTAATGGCCAAAATAACATAAGTGGAATAGGTGTGAATATCTCACATTTTCAGACAAATAATCACTAGAATCAAACTCCAAACATACCTTTTGTGCAAAGTAGCTCAAATGGAAGATAGTAAAACTCAAATTAAAGCCATCTTGATTATGCAACTCAATAATCTCACATTATGCTGACATCAAACGATTAGAGAATGAACTAGCTCTTCCTAAAGAATTCATAGCTCAAGAGGTCAGCTGAAGGTCTAAAATAAAACCAAGAAAACGTGAAGAAAAATGGCTAGAAACTAAACGCTGGGAAGAGCAGCAATTCATAGATCAGTAATCATAAAAATGAGTCGAAAACTTTAATGCAAAGGTCTTTCCACCACTAACTGAACACAAGTCAAATGGTATTGCCTGGCTATGGGAGTACTGGCAATTAAAACAGTGGAAATAGCTAAATGAAATCTGGAAATATTAAAAGTTCGTTGAATTCTTCTCCCACTTAACAGCTCACTGGACTGTAGAAAAATATTCAAAAGAGTTCTTAAACTTATATTTAAAAATTCTATAAATTATTTTTTGAATGCATAGTTTAGAAAGTGGCAACAAGCAACGAGAGAATAATAAATCTCTAACAAATAAATGCTTCCTCAAATTACAGTTCAAAAGCTGCCATAATAAACAAAAGTCAGCATGTAAAAATAACTGGATAGCAGAGCAAATCAGGCGGCATGAGTAAAATGACGAGCAGCGAAAGGGTAAATACTTGTGAGAGTGGTAGTGGATAGTTTCATATAAACCAGTTCTAGTATTTATTAATTAATAATAAAATAGATTATATTGAATATTTCAAAGATTTTTATTTCATAATAAAACTTACAGCAAAACCAGCAAGTATTATTGTAAAATTAAAATTATTTGAGATTTAATGTATTTAAAATATTATAAGTCAAATTAGTTTAAACTTAATTGTTAAATCTCTATTCTTTTTATTTTGAAAAGATATTTCTCTAGCAAGTATTGAAAATTTGAATAATTTATTCTCTCAATTAATTTAGTTATGTAATAATTCCATTATTTTATAATTTTATATAATGATTTGATTGCTACACAATAAGTAAAATGATTACTTGCTAATATATAAAAAGTAATGAAGAACTTTTTAAAGTTATATCGAAAAATTTTAATATTAAATTATAATCCAAGAATATTAAGAAACAATGGGTTACATGCAAACCACTAGAACCAAAACGCTAATCCAGGTAAAAAATATCTTGGGATGAACCCACTTCAATAGTTATTGATGTAATGATTAAGAATATAATTAAATAATGTGCATAATATCTCTCGAAAATAGTTTCTTATAAAATTTATATATTTTCCATTAATTAAGCTTAATTTACTACATTTTCTAATTCATAAACTATATGAAGTTTAGAATAATATTGAGATTTAATATTGATTGAATGATTTCATATTTAATATAAGAAGAGAGATTTCAGAAATAAAACATTAAATAGAAAGTAATAAATAAATTGGTCTCTCGAATTATCACACTCTACAGACCATTTATTGTCACTCTTAAAAGATTAAATTTCAAATATATTCTTAGCACTCTGGTTATGGTTGATTACTTTATATTTTGGATGCTTTATTTTCACAATTTTAGTATTTTCAGGTTTATTGGGGTCATTATATATAAGTTTAATTATAAATTGATTATTGATTAGAAAGCGAATGATCAGCACCACATTTACTTCCAATCATGCTTTCTCATTGCTGGTTTGAATCCAAAAGAGAAGGCTTTTTGAATTCAGTGGCATTTGAGTTGAAGCCTGAGTTACCGTAGGCTTTTGGGTAGTATGGCTGTGAGTTATAACAAAAATAATAATTAAAGAGAAAAATTAAATGTAAATTTAAGATTAAGTTGTTTGGGAAAGCGGCTTAGTTTCCACCGAAGTTCTTGTTGTAACCATTGCTACCTTGATTGTAGGCGTTGTAGCTGCCACTGTTAGTGCTTTGACTTCCGATCATAGTGTTCACTAGAGCAGTAGCATCAAAGGTCTTTGCACCTCCTGCTGTAGAATCAATTCTGTTCTAGTCTCTATATGAGTGTTGGAATTGACTGGGAGCAGTTGAACCACTCTTGTCATTTCTATTCCAAGTTGAATTTGAAAAGCTTGATTGGGCTTGTGGTTGGAAACCAGTGGTTGCAGCTTAGTTGAAGTTGTTGCTGCCTTGATAACCTCCTGCTCCTGCAGAGTAAGTAGGTCTTTGGTAGCCACCGGCATATCCACCACTACCGTATCCACCGCTGCTTTGATTGTTGCTTCCGTAGTTCTTGCTACCATTGTTTTAGTATCCACCACCGAAAGTATTAGATCTATCATTCTTTCTCCACTGTCTGTACTGACCCTTTTGATCCTTGTTCTTTCTGGCTTGATCAACATAGTTCCAAAGTCCTTCGGGAACATCTTGTTGAGCTTCTTTGAGTAGCTTGACTAAGTCCTTAGCGATCATGTAGTTGGCTCTTGTGAATAACCCATAGGCAACTCCAGAAGTACCTGCTCTGGCGGTTCTACCGATTCTGTGAACGTAGTCCTCAACTTGCTTTGGCATGTCGTAGTTGATTACGTACATCACATCTTTCACATCAAGACCACGGGAAGCAACGTCGGTAGCGACTAGGATGTTGCATTTTCCGGATTTGAAGTCCTTGATCACAAAGTCTCTTTCGTATAAAAATAAAATATTTTAATCATCCTATTGAAATAGAATATATATTTGCAAAACTAATATAATATTGAGCCTTGTCACCATGGATTCCTTTGACACCGTGCATACCGTCGTACCTCATTTGCTTGGTAAGTTCATCAACGCCCTTCTTTGTCTCGCAGAACACGAGAATCTTATAATATTAAAATATATTTTTAGTTTTATTATTAATCTTTGAGCCATCATTGATTTACTTAACGTAATCTCTGAACTTGTTGTACTTCTCATGTTCTTCACAGATGTCAATAATCTAATCGATACGCTTGTTGGCAGTTATACCTGGATTACCGATTTGAATTTGAACTGGTTTCACATTGCAATATGAGTTAGCTTAGTAATCATATAAGTACATTTAAACTTAAGCACCTCAATGAATACATGATTATTTTAAAAAAATTAACATTAATTAAAGCTAGGTCCTGGACCTCTTTTGGCCAGGTGGCACTCCACATGAGAGTTTGTCTGTCTGGTCTAACATAGCTCAGAATCTTCTGGATGTGCTTCTCAAATCCCATATCCTAATAAGTTTAAGTAAGAAATCAAGAAAAAATTAAATCAAAATTTGATTCGAAAAAAAATATTTTTTCTCCCATATTATGTAATAGCATTCACTACTGTATAGAGAAATTCATTTTAATTATATATTGAAGTAAGTTTTTGACAGAGTATATTAATTTAATAAATATATAATTGAAATTCATAGGTAAATATGGCGTAATACAAGCAACTAATTTTTAGTTGAGTTTACGATATTCTATATTTATAGTTCTACTTACCAACATTCTATCAGCCTCATCAAGTACAAGATAAGTGACTTTGTTCAGTCTCACAGTACCAAGCTCCATGAAATCCAACAGTCTTCCTGGTGTTGCGATCAGAATCTCCACTCAAAGTATTATTTATAAATAAGATGGTTTTTTTATAAACTCCTGCCCTTAGTGCGATTTTTTGCTCATGTTTGGGCACGCCGCCATAGATTGCTAAAGATTGAATTTTGCAGGCTTAAGCGAATTTCCTGCATTGGGTTTCAATCTGCATGGCTAGTTCACGTGTTGGCGCCAAAACAAGAGCTATAGGGCCATCACCTCTCTGATTAAAATATTGAATAAAATTACCATTTTCATACCTTTGGTACCTCCTAGGCATACACATGAACCAAGGCGGGCAATAAGAACGAAAGATTTTACTTTACAATCATATTTAACTAATAAATGCAATATGCTACTTTGATTTTTATGCTGAATTTATATGAAAAAGAGTTTTTCCGGAACCAGTCTCAGCGATTCCGATCATATCTCTTCCGGACAATGCTACTGACCATCCTTGACTTTAGATGGGAGTTGGTTTGACGAAGCCCTCGCAGGTCTTCAATGTGTCCATGATGTGCTTGGGGAAGTTTGCTTCTTCGAAAGTTGCAAGTGGTCTAGGGACGTTTGTGCCCTTCACTGTGATGCAATGTTCATCCAAAAACTTCTTAATCTCTTTATATTGATTATAAAACAAACCCCTTTTCAAATCCCATGCTTATTCATAAAAAAGATATCATTAAGAATTAGGTAGTGGTTAGTTTCTTTATATCTTTATATTAATCTCTACCTCTGATTTAGCAGTAATATCGGCATGCTCCTATAAAAACGAAGGTTAAATACTTGAGTTATGTTTGTTTGTTGAATCTTACCTCTAAAAAGTCCTTCTTGAATGGTTTGAGTTCCTCCTTGCTCCAGTCGATACGTGCTAATTTATCTCCGAGGTTGTCGTAAGCTTACTTGTCGTAATTGTTGTGCATATTCAAATTAATTTGTCTAATAATAATACTATAATTGATACTAAACAATTTCAGCCCCTATTTATAACCTGATAAACTTATCATCAGATCAAATCCATTTATTATGGTAATTTAACATCAAGGAATATTATCACACAAGTGATATCATCCAGGATAAAGTTATGATAATTTTGAATTAGCTTTCTCTTACTAATGCCTCAGCTGCTCCTTCCGCATTTCTCTTCTCAAAGAATTGAATATTATACACTTTTAAACTATCTCAGCTATAACAAACAGTATTTATCCATTAATAATAACTCCCATACACCGTCACTTGCAAGCACTATGAATTTATCATCCTTGCATAAATCCAACTCAAGAATTTCTATAGGTAAAAATTAATATCTTAGTCATAATAGAAGTGTTTATATTAATGAAAAAATGTTTGTAAACTTACCTGGTTCTGCAATGACTCCTACCCTGCCAGCTACTTCATCACCGAAAGACCTTGTCATAGCTAATCCTGGGATATCTTCGTTCTTTAATATTTATTATAAAAATAGTAATATCTGGTTTCCTATCTTAATCTCTAAAAGAGTCAATCAAAAAAAAATAAAAATATATTATAAAGCAAACTTTTTCACAACTATTCCTCTTGAATCACCGACATTAGAGCAAAATAATTACAAATTATAATAAATTAATCTCATCTGTATTAAGAGGTTCATTTTTCTAAAAGCAAATTGTAATAACAAAATTTATATTGTAAGTTAATGATTTGTAATAATTTTTTAATAAAAAGATGATGGTCTATTCAATTACGAATTAGCTCTATTATGATCTCTACTATCAGTCCTTTTAATCAAATTTGAAGTAAAAAATTTTAAATCATTAATAATAATATTGCTTCCAGGACCAAGAGAGTACTTTCAATGTAATTATTAATCTGAATTATGGTGTTAATGGTGAGATAAAGAGGATTATTGTTGTTATCTGCTGTTAGTATTATTGTTTTTCATATTATTATTTCAATCTTTAATTTAAGAATATTTTGGGGGGGGTCTAAGTCGGTACCACTCAATTTTTGAAATCCTAAGTCGGTACCATATTAAAAAAAATTTTTTCCCCAAAATCCTAAATCGGTACCACATAATAAAAAATTTTTTTCATTCAAAACAATAATTTTTATTTTAAAGTTAACTTAATTTTTATTTTGATAACATTTTTTAATTAATTATTTTATGTAAGGAAAAAAATGACATGAAGATATTGTAAATACCGCTGATCAAATTATTGATGTTTTACAATATTTTTTAAGGATATCAAAAATGTTATTGAAGCACTTTAAGATATTGGGATTCTTGAGAGTCGTGAAATGCAGTGTATGTTTACTGAATATGAAACTAAGATCAAGAAATGACACACCTGTCCATGAGGAATTCAAATTTAATGTGTTATTCAATAAAAGCAACAATAATATTAATAAAGGAAGTGATGATGTAGCAAATGATCATGAAAATGATGAAGTTTATGATGAAGAATTTGAAGAAGAAAAAAATAAGGTCAAGATGTTGAAATGTAAGATGAAGATGAAAACAACAATGAAAATACTAGACCAAGAAATTTTAGAGGTACAAACTAAATTGAAAGTTTATGGTTTTAACTTAAAAGATTTATTAAAAATTTTTATAGCACAGTAAACTATGAAAATTTTAATTAGCATGACTTTTTAATGAAGGCTCTTTAGAGAAGACATGTCAAAATGAAAAAAGAAAAACCAGATGATTCCTAAGCTGAGATTTTTAATATCTTATTAATTACTTATAATTTTTTTGAATGAAAAAATTTTTTTTAATATGGTACCGACTTAGACCCCCCGAATATTTTAACAAAATCCATAATCATCATCAATTTACTTTTTGCTTAATTTCATCTACTCTATTTCAAATTCAAGCAGTATTTTCGATTTTAATAAAAATTAGAATTAATTTGAATTTTATTCTCAAAGAAAGGTAAGACTATCTCAGCTATAAAGGTAAATTTTATAATTTGACTATTTATATTAAAATTAATAAATTGAATATAATTATTGCTAAAGCTTAAGTTTTTCCATCAGCAAACTTTTTCTTGAATTAATGAAAAGATTAGATATAATATTAAACTTCACAAAATAATTTCTATCCAAGGGTGATTAAAGTGACGCAAGTGGAACCTGAAAATCTGACATCCAAATTACCGTTAAAAAGTTCATCATTAGTATCTAAGAATGCATCATTAAATGCCAAGCATATCTCATCTGTATGATAAAAACATATAAGTCATTTATTTAAAAGAGTTTATAAATTTTATAAAAAATTTTGATCCATCATTTTAATTACAAAAATACTAAATCAGGATTTATCAATTAATTTGAGATACACACAAAGTTAAATATATAAGGTAGTAATAAATTAATCTATTTTAACTGTTCTAAACCACATATTTAATTTTTAAATATATGTATGAGGTTTAATTATTCTTAATACTCTTTATAGTTCATTTTTCTACTGAGCACTTAGATTTGCTTCGTATTTTTAGAATACATACTTTATTTCATTCTCTAGGTTTTTAGGTAATTTATTCTTTAAATAAGTTGAAACTTCTCTGCCATACTGTCCATGCCCATCGCAAACTGAAAAGAAATGACAGTATTTTAACCCTGTGAAATGAGGAACAGTTTATAATTTACTATATTAGTAAGAATTGAACAAAAGGATTTTCAATTTATTTGGATTTGAAGGTGCCATGCCAGTCTTAGTGGCAAAAGCAAACTTAGTCACACAGTTTGTATACATTTGAGCAGGATTAGCTGTTTAATAAGTAAATTCTATAATATAAATCAGTATAAAATTATTGATTTGGAGCAACTACAGGAATTTAACTCTAGTTTACATTTTCAGTCGTTTATTTACTATCCTGGACAGGTTTTGATTTTATACTTAATTCACTGCTAGGTCTATCATTCAGTATATTTTAGCTCTATGGTTTATTAATAATTTATTGCGAATTATTCTATAAACTGCCTGTGATGCTATTTGAAGTTGACCTTTAATTGCTCTAATGCCCATTTTAAATATTGTTTATGCTGTTGTTTAAGTTGGTAGCATTTGATTTTACAGCAAAATTAGTGCCGTTATTTATCCCTCCACTTGACATGTTGTTCATGTTTTGTGAGTTTTAAGTTGAGAATGCTGCTCCCTCAGACTTATAAATCTTGTTGAAGTCTTATTGAGTTCGAGAGCGCATTTATGGATCAATAATGTTTGAGATTCCCCTTTCACGCTTAGATTTGTGAGATGTTTAAAATTTATTTATAGAAATCTTTGCTATAATTGTTAATACTAACAAACTTAATTAAATACTGTCAATAATATTAAAAATGTTTCAGGCTTTTACTATTGTTAAATTTGCTGTTACAACTATTACTATTACTGATTCAAAAATGAGCTTTGTTATTATTGCTATTAAGTGACATTATTCTTACCGAGAAGTTGATTCAATTGATAAGAATTGTTAATGGACTATGATGTGTTTTTATTTGAACTATTCTTAGAATTTAGATTGTTTTAAAGCAAAGACCTGAGGTTGTGGGTTAAATCTTCACTTTACAAATATAATCAAATTTATTCTTATATTTCTTTTGAGAGTTGCAGATGATGGTCTATCAAATTATCATAATAATTTTATAGTATAATTTTAAAATTCATGATATTTTAATTTCCTGGCTAATAAACACTTAATAAATAACTATTCTTACATTTTTGCATTGTCTATTTTAAGACAGGTGATAAATTAAAATTAAAATAATTAATTAATTGCAGAATTTAAAATTTAATTTTCTAAAACCTTGCTTAATTTCTTGAACCAATACCTATAGATTGAAAAATTAATTAAATTAACAAAAATGTTTACTATTCTACTGTTGTTACATGAAATTTTAAGCAGACATTTAGTTAGGCATAAAAGTGTTATGTTATTAACAAATATTTATAATTTATTAATTAAATTGAATAGACAATATGTTTAATATTTATTGTTTGAATCGAATTTATAAAAATAATGAATCATAAATTATTAAAAGACTTTCGTCAAATAACGAATTAAATTTATAGTATAGAGAATATTTTCGTATTTCTCTACTAATAATTATAAATTTACATTATAACTTGCAAATTTTATAAATTCAATCAATTATTTTTGTGATTGGATAATTAATAAATCTTTATAAATCTAGCTTTTATTTATCAATAACAATATTAAGAGTGGAAATTAGGGTTGTTGGATGGGGCTTTCTATTAATAAATCTTTGCCTTTTATTCATAAGAATAAGATCTCTGATGATTAGGTGTAGATTTCTTAGATTTTTATTTGTCTTGACCTAAATCATTCATTAGATTCAAGTTTTATGGTCCTTGATTGAATATATTTTAGTCTCTGTTGTCGTAGTTGTGTTAAGTTATGTAAAATTATATAATATGATCATAATTATCTGAAATAACATAGAATAAAATGTTAAGTTACTGGAAGTTGATTATTATTGGCAATTGCAGAAGTAAGGGATGATGGAACCTGCTGTGCTTAAATCTTACTATTATAGGGATACATTTTATTTAAGAAAGTTAAATTCATAGTTTTTTTCTAATATATATTTATCGAATTAAAGGACTCGTTTTATTCAAATGAGGCTTAAGTTACTTTTGCCATAAAATCAATTTAATAAATCTTGATATATCTTTAGGAAAATAGTCCATAATGGTATTCTTGATTAATGTATAAATATTATTTTATTAAAATTGACAATAAATTTCAAAATCAAATATATTCTAATGTTAATTGTGTTTTAAGTAATCACAATGTTTGAATTTTTAAGGATAATGTTGCTTCCATTAAATTATTACTTCTATAATTATTTGAAGAGAGTACTTAAGAAGTGGCTATGGGGTGGTTTCCCTGTTAAAACTGTTGTTATCTTTCCTCATTAGATCTGAATTAATTTATATTTAGAATTATTTGAGTACTTCAATAGTATTTAGCAATAAGTAGAGATCAAAAACCTTGCTAACCTGACGAAGCCGAAAGAATCATTAAATGTAATGGCAGAATCGACTCATGTTAAACATTAAAATTAAATAAGAATGAAACCAGTTGGACCTTTGAGAGTTTGGCTAAAGAATGAAAAAACATTATACTTAAATAAAAATATTTTTTTTCATGAAATGGGAGTTCTTGCAAAATGAAGATGTAGCTGAGAAAATTTATTAAGAAAATAAATTGCTTTTATTTGGATTATTTAATTAAAAGCTACTTAAGATGGAGGAAAGAAGAAGAGGATATAGTGGATGATATCAAAATATTAACTTCATAATGTTAAATTACCTCAATAATAACCATCAGTTAACGAAACGCAGTGATTAGAACAATTAATAGAAAATGCAATAACTTATACAAAGAAAATATAAATGCTTAGCACCGATACCCTCTTAGATATGCTTAAAAATGATTATACTAACATAATAAAAACTATTATAAGTTAAGTTATATATTTATGATTTTAATAATCGTACAATTTTGATAAAAAAGTGTTTTCTTTTTAATAAAGTATATAATTGAAATGAGGAACTGTAATCCAATTATCTTGATTAGTTTTATTTGGATTTAATTTTATTATTAAATAAGTAAATTAAGGCTTATCTAGTTATTGATTTGGAAATATGAATTTAAAAGTTTATGATAACATCTTCACTTTTCTTTCCCTGTTCTTTTCTTTTGATTATAAAGTATTTTACTCTGCTCTAATTATATGTAATGATAGAACTATAAGTCCTCTTTTTGTTTCCACCAAGTTGATTAGTCATTGAAAATTACAATGGCGAGAATCTTTAAGGCTGTAGCTGCTACTATTGTAATTATTGCTACCTATCAAAGCTATTCTACACCAAGAAGTTCTACTGCTATTGCTGTGAATTAAAGTGATGATTGCTATTGAAGTTACTGCTGTTAAATGGTTGCTGAGTCATGTAGTTATTATTGGCGGTGCCTGTTATGAGCATAGTTGAATCTACTGAGTCATCTGGGTTTTGGTTTCCATGACTTTTATATAGGGCGTTGGTGTGAGTGGAATTTCCAATCTGCCCGATACTTAACAAGGGATCATCGTTATATTTATCTGTTTTTGAATGAGCTCTTCTTTGAGGCAATCTCATTAACTCTTCTTAATTAGGCTTCTTCCTGGCTAAATAAAATAAAATATAATTCCTATTTAAGACAGGTGAGTAGCTGAGCTTCCTTTGCTGATGTTTGTAGGAATTACTTAACATTGCAGCTATCTAAGCTTGCTTAGTATTTTATTATTGCATACCAGTACTTTACATTTTCTAAAACCTTACCAACAAAAATAAAATTATATTATTGTAGAGAGAATATAGTTAGTTCTACATTCGAAAATGAGATATGATAGATTGATAGATTTTATAAAAATAAATTGAGATTGGAAACATAGAACATAGTAACACCCATATAATATAAGAATAGTTGCAATCGTGAAAATGATGGATAGTTTTACTCTTTATAATAGATGCAATTTGTCCCATCTTCCCAAACTTAAAATTAATGCATAGTTTGTTGTGGTTGAATGAAATTATGTAACTTCACAAATTCGCCTGAAGTGCCTTTTTTATCTCTCCTCATTGCTTAGTGAACATCTGTTGAGCTGATTTCCTAAAAGATTGGTTTTATTATTTTTACTTTAACTTACTTGAATTAGTCAGTCTACCTATTTTGAGCTGGGTTATTGTTGACTTCGTACTACTGAGCTTGCTAATTTTACAAATCTCCATATTGCTGCATCTTGGTGCCTCCCACAATACCTGATCCTGCAATTGCCATAGGCTTGACCTCAGTTCCTCTTTTCTGTCCTGGGCCTCCTGATGGATCACCGTCCTTTCTCTAGTTCAAAATTTGATTAGCTAGGTTTACAGCAACAGAGTTTTTGTCAATCTTTCTTGGAACAGCGTCGTTCTTTTGCTCTTCACCTGCTTCCTCCTGCTCGTATTTCTTTATTGGCTTGTTTATGACCTACATTAATGAAAAATTTAAAATGAAAATGATTATTTAGAATTAATTACTCATTATTAAGGGGACTAATAATGGCTCTATTAGCCATTTTATGTCCCTTTATATAATACCTTCATAAGATTTTGCTTAAGAGCTTCCTTCTCCATGACAAGTCTGTTCTTGTTCCAGATAAAGTCTGGAACTTTGGGGTCCCAACCATTTTTCTTCATGCATCCTTCGAACAAATCAAGGATAAATTTGTAGTTTGGATCCTCAGTAAATTGAAGTTTTCTGCAATAGTTCATGAATTCTCTGAATTCCTCTGGATAGCCTTTGCAGAGCTCGTCAACAGTGACCTCTAGCTTCTTCTTCTTGATGTTATTGTACTTCTCGTTCTTAGATCTACCTGGTAGACCTTACCAAGGTAAACTTCCTCTCAAGAAATAAAGAAGCACGTGGCCGATTGTTTCTAGATCGTCTCTTCTTGATTGTTCATAACCGATGTGGGTATTTATACTGGCATAACGAGCAGTACCTGTCAAGTTTTTGCCCTCTCTGAAGGGGATGTGCTCACCATCAGAGTTCTTGTAACACTTGGCTAGACCGAAATCGATAATGAAAACACTGTTCTTGTTGTTTTCATTTCCTCCAATCAAGAAATTATCAGGCTTAATATCTCTGTGGATGATTCTCTCTTCGTGGACTTTTTAGATACGTTAGATCTATAAGTATATAGCATTAAGGTACCATTATAGAGTGAAAAGAATTGAGCAATATCTAGTTATTGAGCCTAATCGGCTGTTTAACTTCATTCAATTAAATGTTAATTCTGCGAAATCAGAAACTCTGCAAAAAAGTCTAACTTTGCTTTTTGACTTAACTTACCATTTGAATAGCAATCTAGAGTACAGTCTTGAGATCAAATTTCCGTCTGCACTCCTGGAATAAGTCCTCAAGACTTTTACCTAGAAGATCCATAACCATGACGTGGTAAGTCCTGTTTTCATCAGTCTTCTCATCTCCAACGAAGTGAAGATTTGGGACACAAGCTAAAATTAATATGATTAGTCACTTTATTGTCGTTAAAATTATAATAAAATAAACAGGGCGAATTTAAAGTATCCAAAACTTCAAAGAGGCTTTAAGCACTGTTGAAGTTCTCTTTTTATTTGCAGATATCACTTATATTCTCGAATTAATATTAATGTGGATTACGCCCATTGTTATTGTTATGAATCCGTTGAAATAAGAAAGCTATTTTTACTTACTTTTGCCTCTGAGTTTATGAATAAGTTTACTTTCCCAATATAACATAATATGTCTCTGATGCTTGACAGCTTTTTCCTATATAAATCATTTAGATAACTCTGAATTTGCAATATGAAAGCGCTTGTATATTTATAGAGGCGGTTATGTTTGTAATAGCCAGTCCATGAGGATTTAACAATCACAATAACATTCAGTAAGGAATGCAGAATAATAACTTACCACTTTGGCTGCAAGAAGCTCTCCAGTCTTTTTCTTTTCAACTATAGAAATTTATTAGTTTCACATGCGTTGTACAGGATTTTATAAAATGAATTAACAGTAAATTTATTATTTTCCTTCATTTTTATTTGTATTTTATAAAGGATCATAAGGCTATCATTAAATGGACAATCCTACTTACCCTTGTAGATTTCACCGAAGGCTCCTCCTCCGAGTCTCTTGATGACTCTGTAGCGCTTTTCTAAGATCTCCTAATATTCGACGAACATATTTAAATATTATTATTTTCTAATTATATCAA
>ARYC01000739.1:0-10137 GCA_000711775.1 Oxytricha trifallax | reverse complement strand
TTTTTAATTTAAATTATTTAGAAATTTAATAATTGATTTTTTTATATTGGATCTTTCTAGGCTTTTGGTTTACCTTTTGGACATTTCGCCTTCAATTTATTAAAAATAATATTATACTAATTTAAATTTGAGATAGAGCTATTTTAAAATTCCAAATATCATGTTGCCGATATTTACAAGAATATTCACAATTGTAAGCAAGACAATAGTCCATCCAATGCTATTCTTTTAATCTCTATAACAGATTTAATCATAAATTTATAAATACCTACATTGAAGTTTCAGAATAAAAATCTAAGGCTTGAGGGATTAATAAATAGCTGATCAGCATTAAATTTAGCTCGTTATATATTTCAAAGCAATGTACTTAGTTATCATTAAATGGCTTATATCGCACATAGTATAAATTAAAATTAAATCATTCAGATTTAATTGTATTTAATAGTATAAAACCATACAAAAGCAACTTATGCATAAATAAAATACTTAGAGAAGCTATAAGTCGTCTGAAGAAATTAAAATAATAGCATATAGTAATCTTCTTATGAAATATATCGTGGGTTAAGCTAATACAAATAACCCTTTGTTTAAGTATAAAGTGCTGTATAATGTTCCGAATTTTTTATTAAAATTTTCGTTATCAAGTTACTGTCTGTTTATTATTTAAAGCATTAATTCTAAATTTTAAAATAAAATTTCAATTTTTTAATATCAATAACTTAAAGAGTTTATTATATTTAATTTAATAATTTTTATTAGTATAAAAGTGAAAGTTAAGATTGGAGTTGCAGAGAGAAACAAAAACATAGCAATTGAAATAGCACTATTTAAATTAGTTTGTCCCTATTAGGCAAAGTTACATAAATAATAAAACTTACATTGCGAAGAGAAATTATTGCGCAAGGAATCAGAAAGTTAATATAATAACATAAATACTCTAAAATTAATTAAGTTCAAATATCCCTTGATTAAAGATCTTAAGAACATGTTGAAAAATATTTTCTCTTTCAAGTTATTAATAGTTGTTTTTATTCTAAATTAATTAATAAAAATCAGGTATATTACTTTTAGTTTCTTTTGCATATTATAGCTAGCAGGATTATTACTGTCACAAAAATTACCAATAAAATTATAATAATTAGGACACTAGCCAAGCTATTTAGTAGAGAGTTATCTTGAATACGTTATATGAGTTAAAATAAAAAGGAGGCTAAAAATAGATCATGAATAAAAAGATATCTGTTCACCCAAGGTACCTTTCCCCACCTTTCCCCACCTTTCCACCTAGTCCCTAAACCAAGGTACCTCCCCCACCCAGATACCCACCCTCCCCTAGTCCTAAACCGAGGTACCTCCCCCCACCCCTCCCCCCACATCAAAAATGAAGTCCCCTTAATATAATCAACTTTAAATAAAAAATCATACTCCTAAGCTCTGAATCGACTCACTTCATGACATCTTACTCTAATTACAAAATTTACTTATAAAATGACATTAATTTTTCAAAAATTTGTAGCATCAAATTTATTTCTATTTTAATGTTATTTTTAATTTCTGGCAACTCTCGTTACGTCCGTCGACTGGTCGACTGTACAAGAGATATACTCTCATAGGAGATACATATTTTAATTGAGTTTACTTAATCTTGACTTTTAGCAGATTTTATTAATATAATAAGTTAGTTTATACACATAAAAAATTAAATTACAGAAATCTTTTTCAAATTAAATCATCTACATTCGATTTAAATTTATAATACTATGAATAAATTTCTAAGAAATATTATTTACTGTAATAAAAATAATTACAACATAAAATATGAATAAATTCGAAATTGATTATGTTATTATTTGAAACTGTTAAATCTAAACATAATCAATTTCGAATTTATTCATATTTTATGTTGTAATTATTTTTATTACAGTAAATAATATTTCTTAGAAATTTATTCATAGTATTATAAATTTAAATCGAATGTAGATGATTTAATTTGAAAAAGATTTCTGTAATTTAATTTTTTATGTGTATAAACTAACTTATTATATTAATAAAATCTGCTAAAAGTCAAGATTAAGTAAACTCAATTAAAATATGTATCTCCTATGAGAGTATATCTCTTGTACAGTCGACCAGTCGACGGACGAAGTGAGAGTTGCCAGAAATTAAAAATAACATTATATAAAGTCCAAGACGATTGTAAAAATTATAATAATTTTGAATTAAATCTGATATAAGTTAAAACTCTAATAATATACTCTTCATTCTCTTAAGCATATTGTTTATTTAATTATCTTTATTTGATCGTTTTCTCAACCGTCGGCAGTTTTATAAAAGTGCCGACGGTTGCTGCTAAAATTAAAATTTTGCAAAAATATTTTGATTTAATAATTAAACTATTACCAAAACACAATTATAGTTAACTAAGTTCAGGATTCAAAATTCCTAATAGTTTTTACTAATCCTTATGGAAGTATATAAATCTTTAAAGAATTGTTAAAATGATATAAATTTAATTTTTAATAATAATTGCCTGGAACATTATTCTTTAAAATAGAATTACTATTAATATACACTATCTTTTAAGATTGTTATAAATCCTAAAGGACTATAGAAATTTATTAAGATTATGTAATCCTTAATCTATATTATTCTGATTAAAAAGCAATTATAATTTTTGTATAATTATATTAATTAAACTGAATATTATTAAAAAACGCAGCAACCGTCGGCACTTTTCAAAACTTGCCGACGGTTGATAAATAAAGATAATTATTTTACAAATATTATATTAACTATATATTGTTCATGAACACTTAACTTAATATTTAACAAATTATATCTCTAATAATAAATGATTATAACTTTCAAAAACGTCATGGTTTTTATATATTAAAATAAAAATAAATTTGATGTTACAAATTTTTGAAAAATTAATGTCATTTTATGATTAAATTTTGTAATTAGAGTGAGATGTCATGAAGTGAGTCGATCACGAGCTTTGAGAGCTACTGATTTTCATTAATGTGATATATTAAGGGACTTCATTTTTTATGTGGGAGGGGGTGGGAAGGTTACCTTCTGGTTTACGGGGACTAGGGAGGTTCGGGAGGCGGAGGGAAGTACTGGATATTTTTAGGGACTAGGTGGAAAGGTGGGGAAAGGTGGGGAAAGGTACCTTGGGGTGAACAGATATCAATAGCATTTAAGTTTGGGTCTGAAATAGTGTCTATGCTAAAATTTATGCCTTGCAAATAATTTGTGAAATAAGTCTTAACCAAATCCTTCGGTATAACGTTAAAATTCACAACATCTATTAAGGCTTAGCACATTAACAGCACATTAAAAGGTAGAGAAATATTAAAAATGTATTTATTAAGCATTATTATTAATTTACAAATACTCATCAAGGGAAGATAAACTAATAACTAGAGTGTATTCATGAGAGTCCATAAATTTTTGAGGGAGACACCTAAGACAACTGAAAGTATAATGTTTGCTGCAAAAGAACCAGTCATTGAATTTCCGAGAGATGTTACAGTTGATGCTAACAGTTTAGTAACAGCTAAAATTAATAGGTTATTAATAAAAGAGCTCACAAAACTTTTGTTTATAAAATTTCCACTTACTGCTATTAACCACTTAAGGTGGAACTTTAGAAGATAATTTGTAATTTTTCTAAACATAAATCAATTTGCTTTCAAATGCGATATATTAACCAGGATTAAATAAACTTAGAATATTATTTCGGAAATTTAATTTATTAAATTCATCTTATAAATTTACTACATCTATCGTATCATAAACCTAAATCCCAATTAAAACAAAGATTTTAAATATCTAATCTTACATTTGAAATGGATATATTTTTTGGATTAGGAAATTTAACAATAATTTCGATTTGTCTCTTATTTTTCATTTCTAATGTGAAATTTTTTATCTCACTACTTATGCTATTTTAATTTATTAGAACTTTAATCATTGTCCGAGTGACATTATATGATTCATTTGTTATGTTAGAATCAATAGATTTCAAATTTTGATTAGTTTTTATTAAAATTATACCTTCATTATTTATTTAAGTGATTTAAGCAGTAAATTTTTCGTATTCTGGGTTTAAATTTGGGTTAAAATTTGGTAGTGATATGTTATTGCTATAGGTTTAATTTGATATTATGACTTGAATTTGCGCTCTCTTATAGAAAAATAAATCGAAAATAATCATTAAAAATTAAAAATTGAGAATGTAAGCTTGAAAGTTGTTTCAATAGTAAAATACCCATTAGCTCCTACTTTATTAAAATGAAAAATTTAAGATTTTTTTTTACTATTTTGATAGTGAATTTCTAGTTATCTAAAATTTCATCTTTCCCATTGACAATCAAAGCATTACTTTTCTTAATATATTCTATAATGTTTGAATTATCTTTATCCATTTAACTGTTTTCAATGTAATATTTAAACGTAAACTCTGGACAACTTAGATAAATATTTCCCCATCTTTAGAGAATTACTGTAAATGGAGCAGTTCCTAACTCATATCTTATATCTTTAAATTCCTGAGGGGTTATTTAATCATATTTGCATTGCTCAATCTACATCTATATTTAATAAAAAAGAATAAAAATATGGATTATATTTAGAAGGAAGTGGAACGTACTTAACTTGAAGTTATGTCTGTGATTTTTATTTATAATGAGACGCTATAAGTTTAATTCGAGGTAAGACTATTGTTGACTAAAATTAGTAATTAATCGTCTTAGAATGAGTAAAATTAATTTAGAAATTTATTATTTAAATAAGATTATTTTCATTTATTATACTAGCTAACCTCATTCATGATTTGTGAATTTGAACTTGACTGAGTTAATGAATATAACTTAAATAGGGTAATTTAATTTGTTAATTATAAATCATATAGATAAGTGCAATAAGAATATCTTAGTTAAGGAATGATTTTTATTATATAAGCTGGATATCCTCTAAAAATTAAGTAGTTTTATTTCTCGGTTTTTATGGATATTATTGTTCCACTATCATTACAGTGAGTCTTGAAATGTACAAGAAGTGGTTTTATTTAATACTAATAAGAAAGAGAATCTAATATAAAATAAATTGTAAGAGAGCTATCTACACATTTCTATGCATCATAGATAGAATTAATAGTAGTTGAATTGCTATATGAAAAAGTAGAAGCATATAAGCAGCTCGTATTTGCATACTTTACTATTAAATCTACAATTCTTAGTCCTATCAATGATTGAATATTTCCCAAATACTCTATATTTTAACTTGAAAAATCTTCATCCGAATAAAATTAATATGGGGAGTCAGTTTTGCTGTAATTACTCTACGTGTAAAAATGGTAAGTTAGGTTTTTTAAAAAGCAACTTGGTTTCACGTATATTATTTAGTAAAGTTCATTCAAATATATTGGAAAGTAGTGTTTATCCGTAAATGGTGTGAATGTTTTAGACATAGTTGTGACATAAACATTCCTGTCTCCCCATATTTATTAACTTGTTAAGTTTTAAGTGTCCATATTTTAAATGCTACCAAAAGGCAGTTTAATTAGTTTCTATGATGTGTTAAAAAAGAGAGTGTAAGTAGTTATATTGAATGGCAGAGACGATAAACTTGGTTTATATAAATTAGTAAAAAATCCAAAATATGATGATGCCTAGAAATTCGACTAAGGACCTAGATTGATAATATATCCTGCTATGTATACATTATATTCATTTAGAATTAAGCCTTAATAAGCATAAATGCTGTTTTGCACATATGAATCTGGTTGCGTGATTTTTACTCTAATATTAATAAATTTATTACTTTCCACTCATATTTAAAAATAAATTCTCATCAAGTATAAATTTAGCAAGAATATAAAAGACACTTTTTATAAATAGTAAATTAACTTTTGGATATTATTCGAGTTGAAAAGATTAAATGTTTTGAAGAATAAAAATGTTTTTTTTTCTAATTAAAAGGAAATTAATTTTGTTGAGAATAAAAAGTAGAAAGTTCGAATAATTAGCTTCCTTTAATTTTAATTTATTTAGATTATATTAAAAACAAATATGATCTAAGGAATAATTTATGTTAATATAATTTTATTTATTGTCAATAATATAATTTACAATAAATACTTTCTTAATGAAATTTTACAATTTTATTATTTAATACCCATTTTCTAGTCTGAATAACCAGAGCATTTGTATTTATAATAAATTTGTTCAAAAAATAATACTATGGATTTTAAATTATAAAAAAATTATTACTAAAATTTAATTTTTTTAATTCAATTATTCAGCCTTACAAAATTACAAACAATAATTTAAATAGTTAGATAAAAAAATTAACTTGATACCTAAATAAAGGATTAACTTATAAACGATAATTAAAACCTTAACAAATATATTGGTAAGGGGAAGTTTTTTTTAAAGAATGGTAGGACATTAAAAATATTATAATATTGTCAAAATCTACCTGTAAGATCATATTTTTATTAATCCCACTAATTTTTGTTCTTAACAGTACTAAACTTATTAAAAATGATTTTTAATTTTGATGTATATAATTTATTGCCAAAAAAATTCAAAATTTTTAGCAGTGTTGAATTACTAAGAATCTTTATATGAAGGCATTTATGATAGTCATTTACATTTTAATCTATTAAATCTATCTCACTATATAAATTTTAGTTAGTTCAATTATATCTTAAATTCAACAAATACTTACAGATTGACAGTTTCTGAAACATTATAGCTTTAATTTTGACCATAGCATACATAAATATACTCAAATTTAGTAGAATATAAAAATTTTATATTATTTTATACTCTTACAACGATAATAGGTTCATTATATTAAGAGTCTGCAACTCCAAAGACATATTAACTCATTGTTTTGATGTTTCTAAAAGATCTTAAATTTTATTTTTATCAAAAATTATAAGTTCATTTAAATTTATAATAAGATCTAATCTTATCGTAAAAATAAATGCTTCCAGACTAAACAAAGTAAAGATATTTTATTTAAATAAATTAATTTTTTATAAAGTTTATCTTTCTATTAAATTTAGAGGTGACCAAAATGGTACATAGACATTCCAAATATCTTTTTTTTAACAATATTGGGGCAATTTAGGAAATCATTTTTAATAAAACTAGTTAAGCAATTGTAAATATATTTTATCTAAGAAATGAAGTAAGTTCAATTATTTAAAAGGGAATATAAATAAATATAATAAAAAAGATGCTTGAGCTGATTTAGTTGCAAATAATTTTCTATATTTATATGCAAAGAATGTAAAATTTCTAAAAGATCTATATTGCTTTATAGTAAATTTTAATTTTACAAAAACTATGTTATTATTAAATTTTATAATTTTATATATCTTGTAAAGATGAAAAAAGTAGAGCAATGCCAGGTGAGTATTCTTCGCTTGCGGTATTTATATAAAATAAAAATTAAATAAATAGATAATTTTTGTAATGCCCTCCTACTAGGTACCATTAATCCCCTCCAAAGTAATAAATTTATAAGCTCTTCTATTATTTAATGAGTATATTTATAATTCATAATTTAATGTATTTATATTTTCCAAGAGTGATAGTTTCAATTGATTATGCAATAGAGTTAGGTTCAGTCAATTAAACTGACTAGAAAGTATTATCGATAATATATGTTTAAAAATCAAGAATTGTAATAAGTAATAGATTAACGTCAGATATTATAAAAATATCTAATTATAATTAAAATTTCTTTAAAAAAAATAATGAAAGAAGTAGAATCAAAACCCCAAAACCCTTTCAGTAGTTTGATTGAGTTTTTGATTGATAAAAGTAGACTATTAGTGCATACTTTATTAGGGTTTTAATAGGGTTTATGTAGGGGTTTAATGTTTAAATATTAGTATTTTAAGTGAGTTTAATAAGCGAGTTTTTAAAATATTTCACACAAACATAAGCTTAGAGTCATGTGGCAGTTCTCTGAATTTTATCTTTCTAACTTGATGTTTGATTTTTTCTATTGTTTGTTAATTCTCTTAGCTTGGCTTTAATAGTTGAGTATGCAAGTTCTTTGAGACCTCCATTTATTTTATTTTTATCGAGATATTGTTTTGATTCTCTGCTTAGAATCTCTCTCACCCCTGCAGCTAAAGTAATCTTTCTTAGCATGTCGCTCTCTATTAATATTACTGCTAGAGCCCATATATCCCATTAAGTGTCTCCAACTCTCCAATCCTCTCTCTCTGGGAAATATCCAGGAGTGCCGTATACATTTCCTTATGCAAAGTCTTGCACTCTTTGAGCTCTGTTGAAGTCAATTATATAAACTCTAAGAGGCTGAAAGTTCATCATGATGTTCTCTGGCTTTAAGTCTCTATGAACATAACCTAGCTTGTGAAGCTCTTCAATTCCTTCAACTATTTGCTATACTATCTCGTTAATTTATCTCTGACATCTATTGTCAGATAAGAATTCTCTGTAAGTCATTTCAAGTAAAGGAAGCCTGAAGGCTACATGATCTTTACCAAGTAAAATAGCATCAAGCTATATGATATGCCTGCACTCATTTAAATTTGCCTTTTAAAGAGCATAATACTCATTTGCAAATTCCATTTGGAACTTGTCATCAGCAAGGCAGTAATTGAATGGATATATCTTGTAAGCATATTAGTCATCAGTAATGACTCTCTTCTCTATTTTATCTTCAAGAGTGAGGCTCTTTCTATATTCTATTTTTCTTCAAGAGTGAGGTAGCTTTCTATGCAAGAATCTATGTCAATAATTTATGATTTTGGAATCTTCATTGCCTCTATTTTAACCATGATTTTATTGATCTCAGAGACTGGAAAGTTCTTGACTGCTTTCTTCATTTTAACTTTACTTCTAGACTTCAACTCTAAGAGACTCCACTGGGTTTCTTGATCTTTTCTTTTAGAGGAATCTATTCCCAGTAGGTTCATGAATAAAGACAAAACTTTAATTGTGCTTTTTCTTTAAGTGCACTTTGAGGTCTCTTGTATGAGAATATGGCTTCTCATAAAACTCACAGACATACTTCCCATCTTTCTTTTAATGCTTGAGATATAACCTTGGCATATCGTTGTGTGTATATATCTCAAGTGTCTCTTATAAGTTGACTTGTAAGGGAAAACTTTATTGCATTCTTTGCATTAATAGTCAACTTTGGCTGGTATTTATTAATGCTCTATGGCTGGTTGCTTAACCTCCTCCTCAATTTGCACAGCTTTTTTGATAACCTCCTACTTAATTTATATTTAAATCTCAAAGCTAGACTGGTCAAAGTTGTCATAAGTAGGCTCCCACTGAGTACAAGCGTCTCTGGTCTCTACTTTTCTTGGTTGCTGGAATGCTAACTTTTATTGACTCGATCCAAGTAATGCCGCTCTTCTTAACAGGTTAGCGCTCATTTTAGTTTGCTGATATATTTTATTATAATAATGACTAAATATACCTTGATAAACTATATTAGTCGAGTATAAGACACTCTGGTAGATTCTTTGCTGATAGTTAAGAAAATTAACTAACCATAAAAGACTGTAAGTTGACATATTTTAAGAGAACTTTATACATTTTAGTAAATTAAAATACTCCTAATGAAGTTTTGTTTCTCTAGGAGGTCCTCCAAATCAAGTTTGAACTTAATTTGGAGGTAAAGTTATTAAACATTTTTAAATTTAATATGCTCCTAATTAAGTTTTAACCTTTTAAATTTAACTCCTAATAAAGTTTTAACTTAATTTGGAGGACCTTCTAAAATAATTAAACATTATTAGGAGCATTAATGGAGAAAGTTTGATAAAAATGGAAATCAATCTGTGAAACTTGGAGGAAGTTTTTCAATGCTTCTCCGCATATCTTTTCAAGATTGACCTTCAGTAGGTCCTCCCTATTTTAGTAAGATTTTAATAAACTTAGAATGGATATCCATAATTTTAAATTTCATTAACATTTCTAGAAAGAGGAAGCAAGATGGATTCTATGAATGATGCGATGAAGAGAATTTAATCTCAAGATTTGATAGGAAAATTTCAAAGTAAAGAGGGGCTTTATAGATATTTGGTATAGCAAGGTAAGTTCTTAAGTAAGATTAATAAATCCATTATAG